>JAECUM010032890.1:0-13999 GCA_016617855.1 Megalonaias nervosa | reverse complement strand
CCTTTTGAAACCGATGGTGACACGAGGATTGCACGCCTTAAAAGATGCCGCGTTGACGCAAGGTAAAGAATTTCTCCAAAACGTCATCATTGACAAACAAAGCCCCAAAGAAGCTTTCTTGAGAGCAGGCAAAAATGTTTTGCTTCAAACGGGCAAAGACCTTTTGGGTCGGCGAGAAACTCCTATAAATGCCCTGGGCAATGGTGAGTTAGGCATTCCTGCTTCCCCGAGGCCACAGCAAGGACAAGGCAGAAAAAGACGACGAAAACACCCTTTCAGAGGACTTCACGCCCCTAGAGCTAGAAAGACAAAGAAAAGAAAAACCGTCCGAGAGTTAGACGTTTTTGATTATTAAAAAAGGAAAATGATGCACCGAGAGTCTTGTGCTTGTTCCAAGTCGGAACTGGATCTGTTTGCCATGCCACCCACCATGATGATGATGCAAGAATCCCAATGGGTCGAATTTCATCCCGTCTCCTCTTTGGTGGATTCCGCTCCCATCGAGTTTGAAATCAAAGGACAGCCCGAAGATTACATCGATCTGAATAATAGTTACTTGTATCTAAAGTTGAAAGTGATCAAAACCGACAACACCAATCCGGGAGCCGATGCCGCAGTAGCTCCCGTCAACAATTTCATGCATTCCTTGTTCAGCGAAGTGGATTTGTACTTGAATATCAAACTGATCAGCAGTAGCACGGATACTTACCCTTACCGAGCGTACCTAGAAAATCTCTTGACGTACGGAAAAGAGGTCAAGAACACTCATCTGGATGCTTGCGTGGTATGGAACCCTGACACTGCAGGTGAGAACACGTTTAACGACAGAGCCCTGACAGCCGATGACGATCCTCACAATGTGGGTTTTAACGATCGTCGAAGGAAAATCCTGCAAGCTCGTAGTTTAGAACCGATGGATCGTTTGCATTTGGATATGTGGTTGCAAGACAAGTATTTGCTGAACGGAGTGGATATTCGCCTGAGACTCAATCGCAGTAGTGTCGCTTTCCATTTGATGGCTCAAGCCAACGAGTACAAAACCATCATCCAAGAAGCCAGACTTTACGTGCGACATGTAGAAGTGTTACCTAAAGCGGGAAACGACATCAGTCAAACATTGAGCAGATCGACTGCCAAATATCCGATACGACGTGTCGAAGTGAAAACATTCACCATTGCTGCTGGACTCCGATCCAAGATCGAAGATCATCTGTTCCAAGGACAGTTACCCAAACGTTTAATCGTTGGTATCGTCAGTAATGCAGCCTTCAACGGAGCCCACGATCAAAATCCTTTCCAGCTTAAGCACTACAGAGTGTCCAAAATTGAAGTCAGTCGCGATGGCAAGACTTTGTGTACCAGACCCTTCGAACCTAACTTTGCCCAGAAGAATTACTTGAGATCGTACTTGTCCCTGTATGAAGCTACGGGGCAACTAGGAACCAACACCAGTCACGGTATTTCGTACGAAGATTATGTAGGAGGTTACACTTTGTGGGTCTTTGATTTCACTCCAGACCAAGGCAGCGACGAGGGACATTTCCACCCTATAAAATCTGGTCAACTGCGTGTGGAACTTCAGTTTGCAGAAGCTCTCACTGAGACGGTCAACGTCATCCTGTATGCTGAATTCGATAATACCACAGAAATCAACAGTTTGAGAGAAGTCATTCTAGACTATTGGACACAATGGAAGACTCCTATCCCTCTTTAAACAGTGGAGAATCTTTGGACATGGAATGGGAGGATAGCGTGAAAACAGAACCCCAAGACGAAGTCAAAGAGGACGAGGTAGTCAAGTCCAGATGGCCAGAACAAGAACAACATTTAGTGTCCTGTTTTGCTAAACACCTAGCGAATACCATTACGGAATTGTCCAAGAAATATTGTTACGGATGTCAAAACGATCATCCCAGTCAAATTCAACACGATAAATGTATGATGATGAGTCAAGAAGAAAAATTGGACGAGTATCTGGACGACGCTTGGGGTCTCATCTCAGAAGAAACCGTGTTGCATGAGTGGTATAAAGGCTTGCGTGATCATTCCTGTCCTCCACTGACTACTCTAGAGATCTACCGCATCGAAGCTCTCTTAGCCCAGAGTGCGGAGACAAGGCAAAGAAACGGATACTTGACAGATCGTTTCAAACAAAAAGTCAGAATTGAATTGATGACTTATCATTACCTGTGAAAAAAACAAAAACAACACAACAGAACATGGATACCTGGGAACTTTATTACCTTTTGAACAATAGTTCGTATACTGCTTCTTGGAATCCTGTCGTGTGCGCTAAAGATGAACTACCTCATCGCAAACCTCAAGACCATCAAGCTTATGTCATCAACACGGACGAAAGTCATCTTCCAGGCACTCACTGGGTTGCCGTCTACTTCCCTCAAGAGAATTGTGTGGAATATTTTGATTCGTATGGATTACCCCCTTTGGAAGACGATATCATTGACTTTATGAGAAGAAATGCCCAGACGACACGATACAATAATGTGAAATTACAAGGCACAGATTCCATGGTGTGTGGACAATATTGTGTATATTTTCTTCATCAACGCAGTCTTGGATATCCTTTAGAACATTTAGTGACTTATTTTGATCGTCACTCTTCTAGAAACGATGAGAAAATAGATCAATGGTTTTGTGACCATTATAGTTATCTTTTGTCTTTAGCTAGGAAACGTAGTGTACATCAATGGCCTCATGACTTCCATCAATGGAAATCTCACATGATTTCACAACGTTGTCAACCTTGTCAAAAATAATTTGTTTGATGTTACTTGTTACTTGTGACTTATGACTTGTTACTTGTTACTTGAATAAAAAATGTTGTGTTTTGAAAAAAATGTGTCTGTCGTTTGTTTTCAAAAAAACACTGTGAATATATGCTCTTTGACTTCTTTCTATCCCTCATCATGACATTCGCTATCATAGCGTTCCGACACTAAAACCAAGTAGGGATGTTTTCTATCGCGTCCGCGTTTGAACCATATAAAGCGGGTGGGTCTCCAGTCTGACCATTCACTGTTGACTCGTCAACTTATGAAGATGCCTTCCAGACTAGCCCAGCTGAACGAAGCTTATGTCAATTTGCATCGTGTCAGGCTAAACCTGATACCGAAGCCTGAAGAAATAGAGAATGTTAGAATGCTCTCCACAGTCCAAGGTCTGATAGAAGAGATGTTTAGAGAGGAAATTAAAAAAGAACAAGAAGAATGGACTGAGAAATACAGACTTCAGAAGAAGCAGAGAGAAGAACAACAACAGCAGCAGCAGCAGCAGCAGCAGCAGCAGCAAGAACCAGACAGAGGTTTTGTGGACTGTCGAGTAGACACCAAAGAATTCTCTTTCTCTTTTCGCAGAAGCAGACCGTATCCAATAGGAAAGCCTACTGCCAGACGGGGACGCAATCTTAGACAGTAAAAAAAGATTGCCATTACTTCCGTGAACACAAAAAAAACAGCCCTTTTCAGGGCTACCCAATACTCTCGAAAAGACATACTCATTCAATTTGCCAAAATTTGTCATTAGAAAATAGAAGTGTGTCTATAAGCACTTCGTTTCTTTTGTCAGTAAAACAAAATATTCGTGTGTTTGTATGTTTACAAAAAAATAGAAGTGTGCCTATAAGCACTTCGTTTCTCTGTCTTGTCCAATTGTGTCTGTCTGTGTTTGTAAGTAAAAAGTAAACGTGAGTGCTTCTTTTAAGTCCGCGTGTGATGGTAAATTTGAGTGCTAGGGAATGTTTACTTTCACGTCCGTGCTTCAAGTATATAAATTGGTGCGATCGTCAGTCTGGCTATCCATCGTTGACTCGTCAACATTGAAAATGAGTAACAGAATTGCAAAATTACTGGAACTTCAGATGCACCTGGAGTATGCCAGACGTCTGCTAGACGAACTGGCTATGGAGGCTGAAGCGGAGGAAGCAAGGATAGAAGAAGAAGAGAAGAAGAGAAAGAAAGAAGAGGAGAAGGAAATGAAGAGAGGGATACTACCTCACCTCATGCTGAGACCTCAGTGGGAGGTCAAACCTGAGGTGAGGACGCCTACACAACCACTACCAACACCGCAGCCACTACCAGTACCACAACGACCGAGAGCTGCTGTCCCTCAAATTGAAAATTGGGAGGAGGAATTGGAAAGGCAGAGGCAAGAGTGGGAGCCTCGACGTCAGCATCCCAGGGTGATAAATAGAAGAAGAAGGGAACAAGTATTCACTATCCCTCAAACTGAGGAGTGGGATAGTGAAGCCAATCAACCTCCCTCTGCGCTCCCAACCACACGCATCAATTGGGAGCAGGACTGGAGCCGGCGATGCGTGTGTGGTGCCTGCCCTGGGAGATGTCACCATTAGCCAGGTGCATCTGAAGTTTAAAAAAACAGCCCTTCTCAGGGCTAACCAGATCTCTAGAAAAGAGAACTTATTCAATTTGCCAATTCGTGTGAATGTAGTGTAGTGTGACTATAAACACTCACTCTTTACTGATATGTGTGTGTGTGTTTGTGTGTGTGTGTGTGTGTGTGTGTTTGCATGCGCGTTCGTTGGTGTGAATAGTATATGGGGGTGTGTTTTTCTTCTCTTCCTTCGTGTGTGTGTGTGTGTGTGTGTGTGTGTGTGTGTGTGTGTGTGTGTGTGTGTGTGTGTGTGTGTGTGTGTGTGTTAGCATGCACGTTCGTTGGTGAGGATAGTATATTGTGTGTGTTTTATGCTTGCTCGTTCGTTGGCGAGGATAGTATATTGTGTGTTTTATGCTTGCTCGTTCGTTGGTGAGGATAGTATATTGTGTGTTTTATGCTTGCTCGTTCGTTGGTGAGGATAGTATATCATATGTGTTTTATGCTTGCTCGTTCGTTGGTGTGGATAGTATATAATATGTGTTTTATGCTTGCTCGTTCGTTGGTGTGGATAGTATATTTGTGTGTTTTATGCTTGCTCGTTCGTTGGTGAGGATAGTATATTGTGTGTGTTTATGCTTGCTCGTTCGTTGGTGTGGATAGTATATCATATGTGTTTTATGCTTGCTCGTTCGTTGGTGTGGATAGTATATAATATGTTTTTTTCTCATCCCGATTGTGTGAATGGTATGTTTGTGTGTTTTATGCTTGCTCGTTCGTTGGTGAGGATAGTATAGTGTGTGTTTTATGCTTGCTCGTTCGTTGGTGAGGATAGTATAGTGTGTGTTTTATGCTTGCTCGTTCGTTGGTGAGGATAGTATAGTGTGTGTTTTATGCTTGCTCGTTCGTTGGTGAGGATAGTATAGTGTGTTTTATGCTTGCTCGTTCGTTGGTGAGGATAGTATATAATATGTTTTTTTCTCATCCCGATTGTGTGGATGGTATGTTTGTGTGTTTTATGCTTGCTCGTTCGTTGGTGAGGATAGTATATTGTGTGTGTGTGTGTTTTATGCTTGCTCGTTCGTTGGTGAGGATAGTATATCATATGTGAAGTGAGTGCAAGGTATGTTTTCCTTCACGTCCGTGCTTGAAGTATATAAAAGCATAGCGTTCGTCATTCGCGCCATTCTACACAGAATAAAAAAATGACTGGCAGCATAGAATTATTTAACAAGTTAACAGATAGTTGGTGGTGGATCATGGATGGAGCCTACGTGCTGGACAGACTTGACAAAGAATGGAAGTTCCCAGGCAGCCTAGACTTGGTGAACAGTTTGAAAGCAGCAAGTTATCATTTGCAAATGATAACAATAGAAGAAGCGGATAAGTTGAGAGGAATCATCAATCCTAAATACTTCAGAGTGGGAACCTTAAAGCAGGTTCTGGATACTGTGATCCAAGTGAAATGTTTTTTGGAAGATATCTTCCATTTAATGGAGTGGCCTTTTGTCAAAAAAGGCTTAGATAATATCAAGAAAGGCGAAGACCTAATGAGAAAAGTACTGGAAGAAGAAGTAAAGAAGATCAAGGAAACGTGGAAGAAAGAAAGAAAGGACAAAGAAAACCAAAAAAGAAAGAAGAGTTTGAGAAATTGAACAACAATTGGATGAAAGTGCAAGACAAATTCAGAGCTCTCGGACATCCTGACTGGATGCCCGAAGAAGAAAAGAAAAAGAAGAAAGGAATTTTTGCCAAAGTGAGAACATGGTGGAAGAAGTGGAGACAATAGAAGAAGAAGACAAAGGCCCTTTTCAGGGCCACTTCCAATACCTCGAAAAGATCTTAATTTTCATTTGGTCTCCCCCCTAAACGAATATATATAAAACCCTTCCTCTACTAAAAAAAAGAAACATGCCACCTGTCGCTTATCGCTCTACAAACCCCCAGTCCCCTAGTCACCGCTCTACACAAATTTCCATTGACGCTATACAGGCCCAGGGTGTTGACCTACTTTCTTGACGCTATACTGGCCCAGGGTGTTGACCTACTTTTTTGACGCTATACTGGCCCAGGGGGGGTCTGTAATGCTAATTCCCATTGACGCTACGGTAACCCACTATACTACTTAAATGTCAAATAGATATCTAACAAGATTCCTTAAGAAGTCTGTACCTTTACATTTAAATAAATTTGACTTGCTGCTTTTTGTTTCAGGCTGTCGCTCAAATATCTCGCTGTGGAAGTTTATAGTTTTCGAAAGTTACTCTGAGACTGAATAGAAGTGAAAGAGCCGAAACGAATGGATAGAAAATAAATATCGATGTGTTGTAGCAGACCTAAGGTATTGTTACATCTCCGTGGTATTAAACCTAGTAACATAAAAGAGCAACAAAACAAAAAAGTTTGTAAAATTCAACAAATAAATTATATCCCTAGAATACAAAATGAAAATTTAAAAGGAACTTACAGTATTCTGAATTAAATCCCAAGTAATCCTAAAGTTTTATGACAAATCCAAAAGTAATGAGTGTTCCGAATGAATTCCACTGGTGTTTCAAATGAATTCCAATATTAAATCCTCTAAAATATTAACAAAAAAAAAAAAATACATTTGAAATTGATTCCACTAAGACTTATGTTAAGATATGGAATGAATAATTCTGAAGTAAACAACATTTATATAAAAAGTTAAGACACAATAACAGAACCAGGATGACGGTCATATTCGCATCATATCGGAAAAATCTTGCTTCTAGAACATTCTTAATTTCCATAACAACAATAGACCTTAAACTGAACTTTTGTCAACATTTTTACCTCCAAATAATAATGCTCCTAATATATAATCTACAATCTGACAAATAGTAGCTATATAATATGTTGTTTATAAAAAGACATTAGTCAGGTAGGCCCAACTCCTAATTCTATTATGGACAAAGGTCAGTTGCACAATACAAATTAATTATCCATAGCATATAATCATGGACACAAGACAATACACAATACAAATGAAATATACATTACAGTATATAACAAATGTCTTTACGTATATGTTTATATACTTGATCAATATTTTAAATTAGGGGGAGATGAAGATTTGTTCACCCAAGCCCATTCATGTTCTTCGGTTGAGCAATTTTAAACATATTAAGACTCAATGGTCTTAAACTAAGTAATAGAAAAGATCGAAAATCAACAAGTTTTGTAAAATTCTACAAATAATTTATTTATATTGAATACAAAATGAAAATTTAAAAAGAACGTACAGTATTACGATTTAAATATCAAATAGTCCAGAAAGTTCTATCACCAGTCCTAATGAATAAAGTTCTAATTTAATTCAAGAGGTGTTCGAAATAATTTTCAGCGCTGAAGGTGCTGATGTACCTGTAGTCTTCATCGTACTAAAGTACTAGTGGCCTGAGAGTGCGATGACATGCTAACAGTCTTCCAATGAATCGTAATAATATAATCGAAGATGTCCTCGTCTGAATGTTCTATAATTTTAAATTAATGTGTCTGTCCAAGAATATTATTTAAAATTTTCTAATTACAGAGAAAAATAATTTAAAATAATTTGAAGAAAAAAAAACAAAAAAAACAATTCCACCTAAACCAAAACTGAGCACAACAATACAAATGATTCTGCTTCTGATGTTATTGCAAGAATGAATAATTTTTTCAGTAAACAAGATTATATAATAAACTCAGACAAAGATAGAACCAGGATACAAGATCAAAGTTGATTTCTAGAAAATTCTAATTCATAAACAGATAAAATCTGTTACTAAATTTATAATAAAGAATGTGGTAAATATGAGGTACAACAGGTTATTCTGTGGGGGTATTCCAGTGTCGCAGACTCAGACTAAGATAATGATCACAGTGTTTAACCGGTGCTAGAAAGATATGTATCAAACCAATTAGTATGTTCAGTGACCGTACTGTACAATTTCTTAATAAATCAGAAATAGGAATTCTTCTACGTATTAAGGATCTGGCACCGGTTTGTTTATACATGGAATCCTGGAACTCCGATCTACGGTTTGGGATTGTTGACTGGTAAATGATATTCAGACACGAGATTCACCTACAGGTGTGAAATTCGAATCTACTGAATTTGTTTGCCTTATGTTGATTAGAGGCAAATTATTTGTGGTACAAAATGCCATTGATAGAATCCATCAGTGACCATAACTGTTGTCTCGAGTTCCTCGGAAATACAGAGAAACAACGACCCTAAGTCAGAATCACGCAGTGTGTTCTACATTTGGATATTTTGGTTCTATTTTGTTTTGTTTTGTTTTATCTGTTTTTGTTACAACGTTATTGTAAGATTCTGGGCCACTCTCTTTTTAATATGCGCGCAGATAATGCTGAGTATCATTTTTAGAAAACATAACTCTAACTTTCTTATGTTTTTTCTTAAGTAATCCTAAATGACATCAGATACAAAAAGGTGAAGGATCAGTTTTACCGCTTCTTATTACACGGTCTATTCTAACGGAAAAATCCATTTTTTCTGCGTAATTTGTTATTTATTTGTCATCATTAAGCGCATTTTATTATACATTTAATACAGCCGTACATATCAAATCAACACATCTCTCCGACCCAAAATCTTTTGAAAACAGACAGGACCTCAAGGTATAGTTACAAAGAGAGATATAATAGAAAAATATTCACGTAGTCGTTACTAAAATTCCTTAGGTAAACAACCTAATCATTCAATATTCCACAAGCTCTATATTCTGAATATTGATCATGAGACCGAATCTGTCACATGTAGAAGAGAAATGGTCCATACTGTTTTGCCTGACAGACTCGTTGCCGAGTGGTCTAAAGCGCTCCCCGTTACGGATCACTGCCATCTCACCTCTGTCTGCGTGAGTTCGAGTCTCAGGCTCGGCTAACGTGGGTACGTGAGAAAGCCTGCCAGTAGCTTCTCGTGGGTCGGTGGTTCTTCCCGGGGTTTTCCAGGGTTCTTCCTCCACCAATAATACTGGCCGCCATGTATAGCCTATCTTGTGCTGGAAAATGGCGTTAAACCCTACAACAACAACAACAACATGTCAGACTCCGATTTGGCAATCAGGGAAAAGGAGGCAGCAAATAGGAGATCACGAACAGACGCATCCTGTAACTTTGCCTATAATCTCCTCAGAATGAAGAGCTTGCTATCAGTCCGGTATTTGATGTCGATCCTGGTATGATAGTCACGGAAGGCATCAGTAAGCATGTCAGGTACAGTAGAACGCCCATGAAAAGAAAAGCAATGGATTCGTGTTATATTTTAATTGTGCATACCTTTCCTTGGATTTCAATGACGAAGATGCCCATTTTGGTCTTGCATTCTGCTATAAAGTCTTTAAAAATTATTTTTTCTTTCTTTGTAACCTTGAATACTTGTTATTTTCGCCGATTGTGCTGATTCTGCAGGTGTTTGATATATATATATATATATATATATATATATATATATATATATATATATATATATATACTTATATATATATATATATATATAATATATATATATATATATATATATATATATATATATATATATATATATATATATATAATATAGTCTGTAGAGTCGAAGAAAACAAAATATATGTCAAAGTATTTTGCCCCTAAAGAAATTTCTACTTCCTTTAGTTCCTAATATCAGTCGATAATAATGAAAGAAATTCTCCCAACACGATTAATAAGTCTTTTTTAGTACAGAGGAAATGCACTTAAGATATCCCACTCAAGGAATAAACACGAACTTAATTCAACCAGTTTTTCAGTTGGAAGTTCGATACTAAGAAACGTCTACAGCAAAACAGCCGAAGATCATTCCTCAGTGAATTGAAATGACTTCTAATCTGGTAATTAGTGATTTGTTTATTTCAATGGTCGGAGTCACATTCTTAAAATCAGATTGGAAAGTTTGTTCTTTCTTTTTGTTACATTTGGTTCCTGTTTGCATCGTTTAATCATAGTTTAATCAAACTGGCACGCAGAAATATTCTTAATTTGTTTCATATACCAGAGTTAATAACCAGAGCAAACATCATTTCTCTTTGTAAATTATGGAACTTTATTCCGATTCACAGACCTTGAGAGTGTGTTCTACTACACAAATGAGACCACTTGGCATGAATAGAAGCATGCCTATATATTTATAGTTATAGTTAAACCCAAGGTAATCGGCGAAATGTGTTTTGCTTTGTTTGTGTTTGCTTTACACCAGGTCCGTCCGTAGTTTTCCAGTATTTTCTCTTATCTTGCTAGTCTTGTATCTGTTTCTTTATCACTTTGTGTACTTGAAAATTCTTAAAGATTATCAGCACACTGTATTGATTTTAAAATATAGAACATTCAATATTAGTGAAATTAATTTCCCTACGTTTTGCATATGGTACAAATTTCATTTGATATTTTGAATAGTTACCTTACAATTGATATCAATGAGATATTTTTTAAAAAATTTTTCTTTCTGGACTTTGTCCCTGTTATTATCTTTGCTTTCATTCCCTGCAGAAACTCCTGCCTGTTCCCAAACTCACGAAAATTGTTTAAATTCGCTCGCCGTTACCAATTATTGTGTCCTTGCATCCATAGTTAAACCATTCTGTATTCTACTCAGCATGTCCCTTGTTATAAAGTGTTTCCAATCTTTAGTGTATAAAAAGGAATGTGCCACTGCTGCTTCACATTACATGCATATTTCATTATTGAGTTGTGTTGGGAAAGTTATTGAAAAAGTTAATTTTATGCATCTCTACTACCATATACACTCAAATGACGTTTTATACTTATATCAATCCGGTCTTCCCAATAATTCTACAGTATTTAAGCTCATAGATATGTACTAAAGTATATGTTCAGATAACAAGGATGGCACGTGTGTTGTCTTGTCTGATGGCTGTAAAGTATTCGATCGGTTAAGCATAAGGAAAAGTTGTGACTGGTTTTACTAGAAGTGTTTTAATGTCGTAAAATCAGATGATCGGTTAAACAAATTTCCTCATTTGACTTGTTCTAAGCATATAACAGACACGACACGCTTGACATAATTAAGTAGTATTCAAAATTTGATTTTGGCGACTCAGTTCATTACTGCCATTTTAATAAATAAAGACAAGGTGTTCTTAATATTTATCCACTGTATTCAGTTTGGTGTATGCACTCTTGTCCAATTTCAACCACGATTATTAATCTCTCTCTCTCTGTCTCTCTCTGTCTCTCTGTCTGTCTCTCTCTCTCCAATATTCCATGATCCATGTATGTTTACATGTTGTATTATGTATATTTAATTGTTTGTTAGATTTTATCATCGTTTTTAATTTCATTATATGCTGTTGATAGTGTAACATTGTATGTTGGACTTGACTTTGTCCAAAATCAAGTTCATTTTCTACCTGACCTGAATCACTGATTTTGGTTTCGTAAACATGTTTATCTCAATCTGAATCTATAATTTTGGGAATTTCCCATGAAATGCTTGGTCTACCTGTTGTTTAATATACTTATATTATAATATTAGAAATAGACTTCTAATTATAACTAAGATTTTATTTTGTAAACATTATGAACTTTCAAGGAGGAAAATTTCCATTTGGTGGTATTTTTTCTTTAGAAAATGCTAATTGTGACCTTAGGTCAGGTACCATATAATCTTGTTTTTCTAGTAATTAATTATTCGTGCTGTAAGATCTAAGCAGAATCAGTTGTATTATTGCTGTGTCCATAAATTCATTTGGGCTGGAATTTATTTATTCAAATTATTAAATTCAAGTGATTCTTCTATGAGATAGAAAGTGCTAGTCAAAAATAGCATTTTTGGAAATAGAGACTTGAATTTATACTGACATTTTAAATACGGATTTATTTTTGAATTGTATTATTGTGATCCAGCAGAAGACTATTGGCACATCACCATTACACCGGACACCACAGGCATATCAGGACTTTCATCTTTGGATTTAATTAAGATTTCCACTAAAGTTTATTCAGAATTTTAATCATTAGAACTTGTGTCTGTAATTCTAGGATTATTTGGGATTTAATTAGCAATATCGTAAGTTCCTTTTATTTTACATTTTCACTTTGCATTCTAGGGAAATAACTTATTTGTTGAATTTTGGAAAAGTGTGTTGCTTCTTACTTTTTTATTCTTATTTTCAGACCACAGAGTCGTAATAGTATGAATCATATTGATTTAGTGCCGCTACCCATGCAAATTTCTTACCGATTGTAGCGGAAGGGTTTATTCTAAGTTGTGAGATGTTGTACCAGTATTATTCTTGTATACTATTCGGGTTTATTTATATATTATAGTCTATCTAAAGATAACGTAGGTAAATGACGACGTTCAAACAAACAAACAAACAAACAAAAAAATAATAAAAAAAACCAACAAAAAACTGGTGTGAATTTTGTGTATTTTCTCAAGGAATTCTAAAAATCGTCCTTAAAGTCCATGGATCTCTAATCGTGCGGTACATGAACAAGATGATGCCAAAATAATTATAATTGCAACTCATCATTAATATGTTGCATGGTATAAATGGAAGAACCCTTCCACGGCGCAGGTAGAGCCTTTTGGAACCTCCTTTACCTCTTCCGCTGAATAGTAGAAAGAAACAAATTATTCGACCCATATCCGAAAGGAACCAATAAAGCGGAACTTCTGTCAAACATTTTGACTTTAGGTGACTCAAACACACATACTCGAATTAACAGGTTTTGTCTTCGCAACTATTTACATATATATACAATTAGTGTTCTTCCTTGTATCAAATTTGCTACTTTTCCTCGTCTATTTTCTTGACCTAGTTCTTGCCTCTCTTGTCGTCCGTACCTTTACGGCGATCTTGCTTTTTGCTGTTTCTAGCCTTTGTAGGCTTGTTTCCTTGCTTTTTTCTGATGGTCGTTTGCAATTTCACTTGACCCTTTGAATCCTTTTCTTTCATGACCAAAGTATTTACTATTAACACGCTATCATTCGCTTGATGGGCTCCACTCTCGGCCGCTTGCAACGTTGTGACTCTTTGTGTAGTCAATGTGCTCATGTCTTCATTTCCTAAAATACAGAAAAGGTAATCAACAATTAAGTTAAAAAGGTAGAAAAATAGTATGGATCCCTCCTCATTGGCACATTTTAGTTTAATGCACGTGTCAGCAACTATATTCACACCGTACGTGTCTATAATATATAACCATGTAAGAAATTTGTATATATCAGCTACTATAATGACAATATATAGTGCTATTATATATAATAATCTTAGAATATTGAAAATACCAGTAGCTGCATTCACATTCAACGATAGAGAGGTCATAAGGTCGGTAGTCTGGTGGCATGGCATTTATCTAATAGACTAACCAGTTGTGGGAATGAAAGTCGATGTAACAAATTTTGTCTTTTACGGGGCACAGATGCGCGCTCCAAAAACTGGATAAACACGCAATGCAGAGAGCTCGATTAAGGATTATGCCATTGGGAATTCAAGGACTTCTGACTTCATCTTGCAGGTAAGAACAATATATTGCATTATGGTCTAAAAATCTTATTAGGATCTCAATGCATTTTAATGTGATTAAAAGACTTTATGAAAAGAAATTATAACAGGCCAGAAAGACATATATATATATA
>JAECUM010032889.1:0-39130 GCA_016617855.1 Megalonaias nervosa | reverse complement strand
GGAGGAAACGGAAGAAACTTAGTCCTTTTTTCCCTAAAAACGATATTCCTTCTGCCATGAATTACCTTGAAAGTAAAGGTATGCACGTTTCTAAAATATTATAGCAATATAAGCGTCTTTAAATTCAAATAATATATCCAACCAAAGACTCCGAAGTGGTAAACAAATGACAACACCTTTTTTTGTTCTCGTCCAACATGGGAACTTAAACCCATGAAAATGCAATCGATTCCTCAAACATTTTCCTTTTTCAGGATTCCTGCTTCATACCGAAACAATTCAAATAGGGTTTACTGGCATTACATTGCAATATTGGCGATATAGTGCCGATAAGGAGTTCAGTTCTAAAACTGAACAGATAAAGAATTTTCCCTTACAAACAAAATCAACAAAATATGCAGTACTACAAGATAAATGCTTTTCAGTAAAATTTTTTAAATTCTTTGTTATGTTTACAGCATCAAACTATACCCGGTAAGCATAAAAGTACAACAATCTTTGATAGAATAAAAAATATATGGAGATAATCTCAATTTCGTCCCCATCGGGTTACATCCAATATGTTGTCTTGGCTGCGCATTTATTTGTCTTTGCCTTTGGTCAAGTGTTACGCATTTTTATGTACAATAGGCATGAATCTATACGATAAAAGTACATAGATATATACAATAATGTTAATAAAAGTTAAATTTTCCTCACTTTCGGTCATATGAACACAGCTTCCTGTATTACATTCAATATGGCTGACACACATGTTCGTTTGTGTCTTGTTTCTGAAATGTAAGTTGCAGATAACACAATAAAGTGTATTTAATGCATTTCTAGATCTTGCATGATATTTAGAAATATTTTCATTTCTGATGCAAATACACTACCCATTTACCTTCCGATATTGAATGAGAACGTGGTTTTTCTTTTCTGTACATAAAATATAAAAACTTACTGTGTATCTACATCATTTGCATTGATAAGACCATATGCTATGAATTTCATTGTTATTGGGAATGACTATCTTGCAGTTATTTCACGATTAATATTGATCTTAATGTGCCAACATTTATTTCTTTGATGACGATTGAACCAAATCTGTTCAAATCTTCTCGCATAAAGAGGTACGTCCTCCAGATATATAAGTAATTCCTCGCAGCTTCCATCATTTCCTTGAAGCGGTCTAAACACAGCAGGGTCTGTAAAAGACAGATTAAATGTTAATAACTGACCCTAAATCCAGACTCTGGTTTACAGAACACCTGACGTGTTAGATTAGAGCAACTCTTGTTGGTGGAACAGAATCAAGTGCTAGTCCTCTCTCTCTCTGTTTTCTGGCGTCATTAACCGAAATCTAACTGCTTGTTGTTACTGCTGTTACGTGTAGGCTCGTACAAATGTAACAGAAGAAAAGAGTGAAGTCAACAAGCTTTGTATATTTAAAAAAAATAATTTATTTCCCTAGAAAACAATGTAAAAATTGGAAAATAGGACTTACGGTTTGTAAATATAATACAAAATTTAATCCTAAGAATGAAAAATACAAGTCCTATCACTAAATAGTTCTATTAGAATCCAGGTTCGAATCTCGACGACATACAAATATGGAAGGCGATGACGTCAGATGTGGTCCAATGTACGAATATCAACAATTCCTCAATTAAATCACATTTTTTCTTTCCGAATAATTCCAGAATAAATTTCCATGAATATCGTTCAGAATTTTTTATAAGAAAGTCAACTTGTTGAGTTTCCAGGAGAATAAATTATTAAATCCAAAAATCAGATGAAAAACAAACAATCTGGCCACAAATAAAAAAAACACCTTGTTCTTTCAAGATGTTAAAATGACTCTGACAGAAAAATATTAAGAATGCGTATTTAAACCCCAAAAACATCATTTCAAGTCTTGCGAGATGGGTCATGTGGTCTCTTGCTACAAGAAAACTATCACGTACACCAGTGTAGCCCCACTTAGGAACCAATAATAAAGAAACGTTGTTTACACATAGTGATCACGCAATCAAAGTATGGCCCTGATACTGACCAATCATTTTAACTGCCTGTTTACGAATTTCCCAACCTAAGACGAACTAGGTTAACTAAAAATAATTCTCATGTAACACGTTTCACGTCTTAAATAAACAACATTTACTAAAAGAAAATATCGAATTAATGAAAAAGAATTTCGAATCCTTTCAATAATCATTACAATAAAATGTAATGAAACAAAAATAAAATAAAAAAAGAATTTTAAAACTAACTCACATGCAATTTAATTACATATACGTAACACTGCACAGAAAAACAACAAATCTTTCAAAGACATCTCGTGTTTCTTCTGTTTCTATTGTCTCTGGCCCATAGGTTCGATGTGGTTTTATTTCCTATATCCGCGAAAACAGAACACAATGTCTAAGCTCGGCGCTTCTCCGGTTCGAGTATTTTTAAAGTTCAAACTGCATTAGAATGCTTTTCAGAGCCAAGGCAATCCGCAACTCTTCAAGTTATAAATGATGCAGCAACAGCAATAACTATGAAGTCAGTATCAACTGTGCGAATTCCAATTTTCTTGCATTCCTCAATTCAATCATCTCTTACATGATGAATGATAAAGTGTGTCTGCTTCTTCGTGTACGCATGGGGACAAGGAGAAGACTGAATTTCTTGTTTTACATCAGCACACGTCATCTTCATATGTTGTCACTACTCGAATCTTGGTTCGCATATGTGCCAAAAGCAAGCTAAATATCTGAAACGCTCAGATTTAGTGTCATCTTCTCTAAGAAGTTCCTTCCAATTAGATGGATTACCTGTATTGCTTTCGGCGCGTGCTCTTACACCATTGTCCCTAATTTCTCCTGTAGTGCACTCTAATCTGGATTTATTTCAGGTAGTTATTCCTCTATTCTGTGGAGACAATGCATCGCATAAATGTGACTTGATGCAGAGAATGCAAACATCACACGCATAATCGTGCGTGCAACGTCTTTGCTTGATCCAGTTTTAGCATGGTGTGTACACCTAGTGAGAGTGATGTGAGAATCCTTAAGTAACGAATTCCGCTTTCCTGAAGAAGCAACGCAAGCGGAAATGACTGCGCTGGTTCAACCACTCCTATCAAGCCAGTTCCCTAGGGTCCCAAGTTCATTGTTTAGTAGTGTTGGTTCGTACAAAAGTAACAAAAGAAAAGAGTGAAGCCAACAAGCTTTGTAAATTTTAACAAAATAATTTATTTCCCTAGAAAACAAGATAAAAATATGAAATAGGACTTACAGTTTGTGAAAATAATCCAAAAATGAATCCTAGAATTGAAAAATATAAGTCCTATCACTAAACAGTTTTAATTGAATCCAGGTTCGAATCTCGATGAAGTTCCAATATGGAAGGCGATGACGTCAGATGAGGTCGTTGTACTGATGGCAACAGTTCCTCGTTGAATCACAATTTATAATGTCCCCGTTTAGAATTCCAGAATACATTTATACTAAATGTCTCTCTCCCAGATCTTTTATAAAGACAAGCACTTGTTTTGTTTTCCAGAGAATATAAATTATTAAATCCCAAAAAGGAGATGAACTTCAACACAAACTGGCATCAACATCAAAACACCTTGAGCTCAAACGGTGTAAAAATAGGACTGATAAATCTACTAGAAAATGGCTGTTTTAACCCACGATTTTAGATCACATAGTGGCTCACGTGACGGGGCTACGTTATCACTAATTTGAACAGCGCAGTAAAGAAAATGCCATTTAGCACGTAACCTTGAATAGCCCTATCTAAGAATCAGATTCTCACGCTGGAAATAAATTTAAAAAAGGCTGTTTACAACTTAGCTAACATGTAGGCCGAACATGACCTTGGTAATAGCCAATCGTTTTCATTCAATGTTTATAAGCGTCTCAACCAAGGTGAGCTAAAATTAGTGATAATGTAATACTTTTATATTCCAATCAGGTCAAAGCAAAAGACTAAATTTAGTGGGAAAAATATAAAATCCAGTAAAAAATATTATTCTTACAATAAAATGTAATGAAACAAAAATAAAAAAAATTAAAACTAACACACAAGCAATTTAATTACATATTAGTAACACTTCCCCCATACAGAAAAAGAAAGATTTATATAATAAAGTTTTCTTTTTATCATATGAAAATTATGCATGAGGTAAACAAAATTACATAAGAAAACTCTTATGAATTATACAAAGTGTACATGAAATAATTTTTCTATACACGGGAAAGTGCCTCTGCAATTAAATTATCTTTTCCTTTGTTGTGCCTAATGTCAAGATTATATTCTTGTAAAAACAAACTCCACCTTAGTCACGGAATTGTATAAATCCCTCTATTTATTAAATACATGTACTCGGGTTTAGTTTCTTGTGTACAACGATACCCGAGGGTGATTTATGTATATTGTACAATATTTCGAAATAGTGAGTTCGGTTCATCCCTGCCGCACGTACGAAGTGCTCTCGATGGGAAAATCCGATTTACATCTAGCACGGCTACAGCGTATGTCTATAAATGCCTCACCGTAAAGTGATATCTTCACATTACGGAACGTCTTGTCAGTAAGCAGTCTACTTAGGGACTTGTACATCTTCAACTGTAGTGGTATGTAATTTATTAATTTTTTGTGTATATTATTTCTTTTGTATATTGTAAGTTACAGCTATTGTACTACTACGTTTATTTTTATACATTTTCTATGTAGCTTTGGCTTGCGTGGTATAATGCAATACTTTCTATTCTTGTCTGCGACTTAGCAAGAGATTTACATTAACAATATAAAGTTGCATTTTATTAAGAAACGTTTAGTACCATAGGGATCTTATCGGACACGGGTTCACTTCTGAACCTGTTTATTGTTTTGTAATATTGTACCGATAATGTGATTTGCATAACTTACCATATAGATCGTCATTACATTTTATCCTATATGCCGTATCATGCGTAGTACACGATGTTAGATGTATTTTCAGCTGACCAGAATGACCAGAGTGATCCATGGTGATCGTGGTCGACGTGGTACCAGCTAAAGAGCTAACCATAGAAGTTAACCATAGCAGCCATAGAGTTGAGGGAACAGTGTTGCTGGTCGAGTAGAAACTGATTGGGCGTTGCAGACCGGATTCATGTGCGATGATTGATTGATTGACCAAGGAATTGAATGGTGGTCGGTGACTACCTATAATGATACTTGCTTGATTGACCGGTGTGACTGGTAGCCAAGTGTGATATTGACAGGAGTGTTTTGTATTACTCCATGTATGTAATCTTTATACCGTGGGCGAATTTTGAGGTTTTGTTATACCCATTGTCTTGGGAGTGTAAAGATATTTTTGTATGATATCTGCCCAATCAATTCATCATTTTACTATATGAGTATTAAAATCTCTTTTTTGTTTTACTAGTTTAGTGATTACATCATTTTTACTATTGAGCAAAACGCCCCTTCTTTTCATCGTGTGAAATTACTGTGAATTGTTCACCTTTGTCCTTGTATTGTGTAAAGTCATTTATTTGTATTTCTATTTGTTGCATTTTTAGGTTCGTGCGGATTATATTAATTTGTCCAATATTTGGATCTTATACACGCACGTATTAATCAATATTCTTTTCTCATTCAAGTCATACATCAATAAACATTGTATTTGTGTCACCATCAAAAGTGTTCTGTTGTGAATCCGAAATCCCAACTCGGTTATCTTGTTACAACCATAATAATCTTTGACTTTTATATTTTATCTTCTCGATGAAATTAAGGGAGTTGACACTAAACACAACAACCGGAGAAGGAGCTGAACTAATGTAAATTTAAAAATGCTGTAATGCCAATATTAAACCCAAACATTCCTTCTCGATTGTTGAGTAATTTCCTTGGTGCTTATTTAATTTCTTAGAGAAATAGCACACCGGATGATCAACACCATTTCTATCTTCTTGAATCAAACCTGCTCCAACCCCAACATCACTTGCATCAACAGATAGTTTAGAAGATTGACTGAAATTTGGAGCTCTAAGAACCGGCGCATTTATTAAGTATGTCTTTTAACCTATCAAAAGCCTCTTGACATTTTTCAGTACAAAGAAACTTGTTTTTCTTACTTAACAAATTTGTCAGGGGTTCAGCAATATTAGAAAAATTGGAACAAAATTTCCAATAGTATCCAGCCATACTCAAAAATCGCATCAGTTGCTTTTTATTGACAGGCACAGGGAAATCAGAGATAGCCTTGACCTTAGCATCTACAGGTTTAACTTGACCATGTCCCACAATATGTCCTAGAAAAGTTACACAAGCACGGCAAAACTCACTTTGAGATAAATTGATTGTCAAATTCGCATCAGTGAGTCTTTCAAAGAATTTCCGAATCGTGGGTACATGTCCTTTCCAGGTGTCGTTGTAGACGATGACATCATCAATGTAAGCATCACAATTATCTAGACCAGAGTTAATCATATTCATCAAGCGTTGAAAAGTACTTGGGAACCCTTCATCCCGAACGGCATTACTTTATATTGATAGAGTCCATCTGGAGTCACAAATGACAAATTTGAATTTGTTCTTTCCGTTAGTGGAATTAGCCAAACTCCTTTCAGAAGGTCAAATTTAATGACGTACTTTGCATTTCCAATTTTATCAATACAGTCATCCATTCTTGGTAATGGAAATGAATCTGTTTTTGTCACACTGTTCACCTTCCTATAATCAGTGCACATACGGAAAGTTTTATCTGGTTTCGGAACAAGTATACATAGTGAACTCCAGTCACTTTTACTGGGTTCTATGAAATCGTTCTCCAGCAAATACTGAATTTCCTTTTTCAAGTATTCCCGTTTGAGAGGGTTCATCCAGTATGTTTCACAGGTTTTGAATCTACAAATTCAACGTCATGCAAAATTTTGTTTGTCCTTGTAGGAATATCTGGAAACAAGTGCTCATATTCGAATAATAAATGTTTAAGTTCATTCCTTTCTTGTTGTTGCAAACGTAAAAATTTCTGGTCCAGATTTTTCATAATTTCCGAATTCCGAAGATTTGTTCCTCCAAAGTCAACAGAGTCCGATTAAATTTCTTAACTTAAATCCTCAATTGGTGGGACAAGCACAACTAAATTAACTGCATAATTTACTTGGCTATCTCTTTCAATATACTGGTACTCCATTAATTTATTTAGATCAGAGTACTATTATTATAATTTAACTCATTCATTTTCCTCTTAACTTTGTAAGGACCGTAAAATCTAATTTGAAGAAAATTTTCAAGAATGAGCAAGAGAGAATAAACTCTATTAAAAGACTCAAAACTTCTCTCAAGTAAAGTTCTGTGAAACCATAATTTCACTTTTGACTTGAATTGCTGAGTGCCATATTCAAGCATTATTAGCTGGAAAATTCCAGACATGAAATTTGACCTTTCACCAGATTGGACAGATTTAGGAAGGCCAAATTGAGTAAAAAAAACTTTATCAAACCTTTTACTATGGTTTTCCTTTTAATATTCCTCAAAGGAATTGCCTCTGGGAATCTTGTTGACGCACACATAATGGTCAACAAATATTGGTTGCCTGACGTGGTCTTAAATAAGGGACCAACACAATCTAAAATAATTCTCCTAAATGGTTCGTCAAATGCAGGAATAGGCTTCAGATGAGCTTTAGGTATCTTCTGATTGGGTTTTCCTACATTTGACAAGTATAACAAGATCTACAAAATTTACAAACATCACTTTTGATTTTTGGCCAATAAAAGTGAGTCAAGATCTTGTCATAAGTTTTATTTATCCCTAGATGACCAGCCAGAGGAGTTTCATGGGCCAAACTAAGTATTTCCTGTCTGTAAGATTTTGGAACTACAATCTGATAGTTCACTGACCACTTGTCACCAGCAGGTACCTCGGGAGGTCTCCATTTTCTCATAAGAATTCCATTTTTAATGAAATAACAGACAGGTACTTCAGTGGCTTCAGTTTCACTAATGGCCCTCTGAAACAAACAGGAGATCCAGGATTTTTTTCCTGTTCGACGACAAGTGATTGTCGTTTGTCACCCTGATTAGATAAAAGAGAATGAATAGTTCAAAAAGGATCACTGTGATAAATACCTTTCGATTGATTCAAACAAGGAGTGAAAGTGACCTCATCAAAGGCCTGACCAATACATGTGACAGCTAAAGGAATATTTTCCTTATCAAAATCATTCTCAAAGAACATTCTTTGCCATAGCTCTGGTAACTGCATAAGCTGGGTATAAATCAGGTATTCTTTTTCAGTTGGATCAACTTTCTGATCCAAAGAAGGCTTGTCAGTTACAAGTGGATTAACCACAACCTTGTCTCCAGCTAGGTCGTTGCCTAGTAACAAATGAATGCCGTCAACGGGTAAAGTAAACACTATACCGACTGTCACAGGTCCTGAAACTAAGTCTGATGACAAATTTACAGAATGGAGAGGAACATTAACAAAGCCGCAGTCTACTCCCTGAATGAGAACACTCTCATTAGAACAAAACATCTCAGAAAAAGGCAAAGTACCTGATAATAAAAGACTGTGAGAAGCTCCTGTATCCCTTAAACTTTTAATAGGGATATGATTGGCCAAATCACCCAAGAGTGATATAGAACCCTTCGACATGAATGATTCATAATTCTCCATAATAAAATCAGACTGGGGTTTATTAGACCCAACAAATGTATTGCTTTCAAAAGATGACCGTGACCATGACCTCTTAGAAATAAGAGCATTTGGGATAGGTCCATCTTGATTCTGATGCTTATATTTCAATTTAAAGCAATCAGAAATGACGTGTCCTTTTTTTTGCAATGGGTACACGTAGGAATAGACAATGATTTTGAATCAAGTTTAAAATTTGTGCGAGATTGAATTTTAGAAGGAGTCGTATTAGGCTGAAATACCTTTCTACCAGTAGACTGCTAAGTGAAAGCCTCACTTACAACAAGAACCTTATGAATTAAGGAATTCTTGTCATCAGCAAGAGCAGCATTTTCCAAGGTTTCGATTTCATGCTCTTCAAGATGAGTCTTAATGTCATTCTTGAACTCTTCAAGTAATACAAGTTGTTCGAGACTTTTATAATCATGTTCAGTTTTCTCAGCTAAGCACCATCTCTTAAATAACTGTTCTTTTTCTCTTACAAATTCAACATAAATTTGTCCAGCTTCTTTTTTGTAATTCCTGAATTTTTGCCGATAAGCCTCAGGGACTGATGCATAACCGTTTAAGATGCATTCCTTAACCAAACCATAGTTAGAACTTTGCTGTACTGACATTGAATGGTAAATATCACTAGCTTTACCAATTAGTACACATTGTAGTAATTGAGTCCAATGCTCCCTTGGCCATTTCAAATTTTCCACAACTTTTTCAAAACGAGGAAAATATCTGTCTACTTCTTTTTCTCTAAAAGGGGGCACTAACCTGATATTTCTTGTAACATCAAAACTTGAATTTGTATTTGTAGTGGGATCGTGCTTTTCAGTTGTCAGCTCCATTTCTTTCATTTTAATTTGAAATTCCTTTTCATCCTTCTCTTTTTGCATCTGTACGTGCATTTGTTCTTTTTGTAATTGTGTTTGTTCTTTCTGTAACTCCAATTGCATTTGTTTTCCTTTCTCTCTCTCTCTCTCTCTCTCTCTCTCTCTCTCTCTCTCTCTCTCTCTCTCTCTCTCTCTCTCTCTCTCTCTCTCTCCTCTTCTTCAAATTGTAATTGTTTATCTTTCTCCCTCTCCTGTCTCTCTCTCTCTCTCCTCTTTCTCATATTGCAATTGCAATTGCTTCTCTTCTAATTTCAACAGCAATTGTTTCTCTCTCCTCTTTTTTCAATAATATTTGTTCTTTTTCTTTCTGAAGTTCAAGCTTCCTTAACTCTAATTCCATCTTGTATTTCATTTTTAATTCCTTTACTTTTATGTCAGAGTCTGATACAGACTTACTGACCGAAGCCAAAACACTTTTATTAAAAACATTCTTCTCTGCCAAATACTGAATCAAAATGTTTTTAATTTCTTGTTTCGTTAAGGAAGATTTTGCCTCAGAAAGATCGTATGTTCTGGCAAGTTCAAGCAACTCATCTTTTTTCAAACTATCCAACTGCTCCTGAGTAGGACTAGAAAGAAAATTCTCCACTTTTGATGATATTGTAAAACAAGCCTGTTGTTTTCACTAAAGATTGCAATCAAAATATGAAATAGTACTTGGGATTTAAAAACTAGGGGAATTTAAATTTCAAAAAAAAAATTTCTGAAATATTTTGGCCAAAATTCATATATCCCAAGACGAGAACCCCAATTTTCTCTTGTTACGTGTAGGCTGGTACAAAAGTAACAAAAGAAAAGAGTGAAGCCAACAAGCTTTGTAAATTTTAACAAAATAATTTATTTCCCTAGAAAACAAGATAAAAATATAAAATAGAACTTAACGGTTTGTGAAAATAATCCAAAAATGAATCCTAGAATTGAAAAATATAAGTCCTATCACTAAACAGTTTTAATTGAATCCAGGTTCGAATCTCGATGAAGTTCCAATATGGAAGGCGATGACGTCAGATGAGGTCGTTGTACTGATGGCAACAGTTCCTCGTTGAATCACAATTTATAATGTCCCCGTTTAAAATTCCAGAATAAATTTCCACTAAATGTCTTTCTCCCAGATCTTTTATAAAGACAAGCACTTGTTTTGTTTTCCAGAGAATATAAATTATTAAATCCAAAAAGGAGATGAACTTCAAAACAAACTGGCATCAACATCAAAACACCTTGAGCTCAAACGGTGTAAATCTACGACTGATAAATCTACTAGAAAATGGCTGTTTTAACCCACGATTTTAGATCACATGGTGGCTCACGTGACGGGGCTACGTTATCACTAATTTGAACAGCGCAGTAAAAACAATGGCATTTAGCACGTAACCTAGAATAGCCCTATCTAAGAATCAGATTCTCACGCTGGAAATAAATTTAAAAAAGGCTGTTTACAACTTAGCTAACATGTAGGCCGAACATGACCTTGGTAATAGCCAATCGTTTTCATTCAATGTTTGCAAACGTCTCAACCAAGGTGAGCTAAAATTAGTGATAATATAATACTTTTACATTCCAATCAGGTCAAAACAAAAGACTAAATTTACTGGGATAAAATATAAAATCCAGTAAAAATATTATTCTTACAATAAAGTGTAATGAAACAAAAATAGAAAAAAAAAAATTTAAAACTAACACACAAGCAATTTAATTACATATTCGTAACAGTAGCACAAGCATGATGACAACGTTGTTGCCTCACACTGGTCTGACCGATTCCACTCAGTTGGTTTTGGCCAGAATATAAAGAGGTTGGTCCATTACTGTTACTGTATCCTGTCTAGGGTTCGGGAATTCTACAGTGAGTAGCGACACATGTTTTGATTCAATTAGAACTTGATAAACCACTTTATCAAGAGTTGTCCATTGGTTGACTCTGGTGAAATGATGAAAAGGATCATGCGCTTCTGCAAAGCGAGGACTAAGATCAATTATTGTCAACTACTGCACTCTTTAATACCTTCTCATAGCTTTGGTGGACATACAACACCAATGTTTTCATAGCAAATACTGTTGCTTAAGTCAGTACCGATGGACATAAATGAGCACGCCAAGGTATAATCAAAGACGAGTCTCCAGACTTTTATTTTGGCCACATTTTCTCCCATAAAGATTAAGATTTTGACAAGTAAGTCTCTTTGTACGCGCTGCAAATGTGCTGGTTGAATTCGTTTGTTTCTTTTTCAGGACTTGCATTTACTTGTATTATCCAATATGAGAGAGATTCGGGCATATCTGCTCAACGTCAGTAATCCCCTATGATTTTATAGTAGTATCTGCTATTATTCTAACACTTGGCGGATGTTTGAGTGAGCAAATATCGACACTACTTTGTGTAGCTTCTTGTATTCACTGTTAATAACTATCAAGTAGCACTAAACTATGTATCGAATAGCTATGAGATATTCAAGAAAAAAGGATAGAGATAGATATTTCTTACATTTTGTCTTGAATACATTTCCCCATGTACTCCATTGACAAAGTTAATAGAAGTAACCTATGAGGCCAGCAAATTTGTTGCCTACATGATTGCCTCATTTTGATGCCCATTCAATCACCGTGCAACAAAAACAAATAAGTCATAATAAATGATCTACCATGGAATTAAAATGCAAATAAAACGCTACAAACGTATTGCTGGTAACGCCTTTGAATTCCTGAGTGGTCAGATCTTATTGTCTCTCGGAATCATTCACAAAACATTACGCGCTCTCATTCGCCACTGATATAAGTTATCGACTAGACAGCAAAATAAATGGTCTAACATTTATCTTTAAAGAACCAACTTCTCTCGTCTGTTCTATTGAAGACACTAATGTGATATTCCAATTAATCAAATTTCATTTACTTATCTTGGGGTCAATGCACTTGAGCATTTACATCAAAAGGCTATCAAGGAAAGCAGAAGAGCCGTTCAGCGTGAAGAAACTGGAACCAAGAGTCATGACAAATGCTTCATTAATCATTGTCCACAGCCCTTACGTTATTTTTTAATGAATACGATAGCAAAAAAACACATTAATATATGTAGAAAATTGGAACCAACTCAGCTGATAATAAGTATAGTTTCAAAAGTAAATTAAATTTAATATCACAAAATTAGTTGAAATGTTCGTATATAGTTTTATCCGTCAGAGATTTCTACAAGCAACTTTTGAAACTGGTCCGACGATCCGAAACTTTCCAGAGCAATTCTGAAAAATGTAATGCCACAGTGTTCAATTCCTTACGATCTTTATCGTGTTTCTGAAAATGCCAAAATATATTTCCACGGTTTTCACAATTATGTCTTGGTAATCGACTCAATGACAAAATGGCTGCAGCATACAGCACGTTTCATTACGAAAATACAAAAGTAGATAACAAAATATAATGGTCACATCTTTTCGACAGTAAATGAATTGTAAAAAAGTGATCTCTCGATCGAATTCATTGTTTCTGTCTATTTGGTAACATTAATGTGCATAAACAATTCAGGACCAAAAGTTGAGTCCGGAAGAATTGGTACATGAAGAAGTCAAATATCACACTAAATTGCCAGGTGGAACTTTATAATAAGTACTGATCAGTAAGTACAAAAATAAGAGCTGGTTTAGATGAATCTATGTAGCATGCAATTGCTTTTTCTTACCATTTCTTATATTGAGGAAAGCATATCAGAATAAAATATTGCTTCATTGTTTGAAATGTCGGACCCGGCAAAACTGTATGAACACAGGCTTAGACAGGTGGGCAACAAAATGTAATGACCTCCAAACTCAAACTCAGGTCGCTAGGTACTTATTGTTATTTTACACTGATGTTCTGTCTGGCTTTACAAAGTGCAGATGAATAATTTTGTGATTTTGGATGGTGGGATAGACTCAAAGAAGACTTAGTATTGTGTAAATGATTAAGTTTGCCAGCACCATGCACAAGCAAACGTCAACAAAATGATGTCTCTTTTATAGAGGAGCTAGCGAAACACAACTTCCAATCTGCAAAGATGCAAATACGTGAAATGATTCACACAATGTTTTTCCTGTATATTTTCTATGATAGATTATTAATAATTTACAAGGGTTTAGCAAACAGATTTTGTATCCTATACGAGAGGGAAAGAGATATAGAGGTGAGGTGCTCTCCTAAACTACCTTGAGGCATCAACAATTCAACGATCTCTTTCAACACCCAAACAGTGGATTTAGTGGAGTTGTGAATAGTATCGTGAAAGAAAACATCGTTCAGTTCAGCAACGTTAGGTAGCTTCCAAACTCAAACACACGCTGTTTTGACATATATCAATCAATACTTACCTGAGGTAGCTGGATCATTATTGAGGGACTGCCAACATCTGGGCGATGCATGTTAGATGAAATGGAATTGGCTCGAAACAGTAGAAAGTCTTAATGGAGAGGAACTCTGTAACAAAACAAATACTTATTATGGGCAACCTTTCTTGCTGAGGAACATCCCACCCAGTTTTCTCCGGCAAACATTTCATTTCTTTTTTATTTCACGAGCTACCAAATCATGCTGTAATGATGGCATAATACAAAGGATGTCATGAAGCAGGAAACAGACTTACTAAATCCATGCAAAAAGTATCCCTCATTGCATTAGATCAGCTTCGATTTAGTGTTGCGAATAACACTCACCGAAACCTGCTAAAGCAAATATGGAGATAACATGTTTTTGGCAATGTTTGGTTGATTCCATATAGAAATTTCTGCGTTTTATCTTTATTACTGATTGGTTGGCTGAGAATGGGTGGACTGAAGCTTTTGTTGACACTAATGTTGCCTTGCCAGGAACAGCTGACTCCTTTTTCAAGGCTGTCCAAATTATTCCGTACTCCATGCCTCATGAACAATAAGAAACTGCATGTTGTCTATGCATCATTCTGAAGTTGAACCTATGATGTTTCAATGGATTTTCAGCACATCCTGTTGATCAAGATCACAATCAAATAAAACTAAGCTGGTCACAGCAGAGGGAGGTGATGTAGGGTTAACAAATCGCTCTCGCCAGTTTTAAAGCTGTTCCTGCCTGGTCTAAGGTTGGAAACTTCATTTTTAAAAATGGTGTTCGATGGCAAGCGTTTATCGAAAGCATGATGAAGCGAACACAAGTTTCCAGGAATTATGTTCTGAAGAAGTGTTTTCCCTGGTATAGATAATTAAAGATTTTGGTAATCCATTCAGCGAGAAAAGCAATGATCTCTATGGCCTAAATAAAAACGACATTCCTGAAACAGGCTGCAGTTGACATGGTCAAGTAAAGTAATTGAAGATCTTGGCGAAAAGCAGTTTGAAGACTTTATAAAATACAGATCGGTAAGGGAACAATTCTACTGTACAATCCAATCAAGAAAAAACAATACTCCTTTATTTAGTAAACTTCCAGAAGAGCGATGTGAAAGATACTACACTGCATTTAGCTTTTCTATAGAGACTGATTTGTCTTTCTCACGATGGACCTCGGGTGTCAGCAACCCTTTCCCTATTTAGGCTAGAAAAGCTTAGGGTATGCAATAAGTATGACCTAGTCTCTTGCCTTGAGGTTGCAATCCATATAACTGATCTTACTTATTCAGCGAAGGTTACTGTAGTAAGTGATAATAAGGTAGTGGAAGTCAACATGCTGAAGTCTGGCGATGCTAGAAAGTTTAGATGTAATGCTGATGAGGTATTTCTCCCACTCTGTGAAAATCTTCCTATATATTTTTAGTCTACATGTAATGCAGAATGTATACATACTAAATAAAAAAAAAAGTAAGAGACAAGGGAAGTTAAAGACATGTTTTCACTGTCGAAAGTCCAATTCCAGGAACCTGACAACACTTGTTACATGTAGCTGACAATTTCTTGTAACTGTTAGGGTTCATGGCTAATCTCTAGTACAATGTTTCAGTGGTATTCTCGTCCTTTCTAGATGTGTAGATTTGGTTGATGCTGACGACCTGTTATCTTTATAAAGATGTATTATGCATGTGTATGACACTACTTCATAATTAAACTGACGTCGGGAGTCTTGGCCGTCTTGATGTATCACAATGATATAAGCTAGAATGTCCTTGAAGGAGTCCTCAATAATCCCAAAGTAGTGTTTTAGTCGAAAAGGTCAGTGAGCAGTTTTTAATTTCAATGTATAATTTAAATAAATATTTCCTCTCAAAATTTTATAAGTGATTCCACAGACTGATCATAGGGCAGGAATGAAGAATTGTTTACCAAGTCTCCTTTTATATTTTAGAAAAGATCGTGTTTACTACTTATAATCATTACAAAAATTAGGTAGGCACATCATGACAATAGTCAGGTAAGCAAAACTTCTACCTTCAATCAAGGACAAAAGTCAAGGACACAGTATAAATTAAATATATCTAACAACTTAGAGATGACTTTTGTCCAGATGAAATTTCGCATTCTACATTAGGTTTAGAAATTCAGACTTTATAGGCTAATCGTAATATAACAATATAATAGCAAATCTGAGACTGAGACTTTCGAATGTATCGATATAAGCTCCAAGTATGCTTTAAAATGCATGTTTCGCTAAATACGATACGGATTATATAACTAAGCTGGTCACATATATACGCATGGAATATCTTGATCCATGTATGTGACCTTCAGTTTTGACCTACGATAACCATTTTAACTTTTGTCTTACGGAGGCCTAAAACTTCTGTCAATATTTAACTATAACCACAAGAAATACTTTGTATTACAAAGCTGAAATTTTCGCTGTGGCGCATTTCCAAAACCCGGATATATAAATAAGCACTTGAAACGTAAGTAGCGCTTTCGGCATTGGAGAACTTTGGTGCAAGGCCTCTATATCAAAATTGCTCATTGAGGTCATGCCTACATTTGTGCACGTTTTTATATCAGGGGTAGGGGTTGGGGGTTTGGGTTTTTTTGTTTGTTTGTTTACTTGTTTTTCGGAAAGTAAACAATTACAATTATATTTAACATCTGCCGAACTGATATCTTTATATTATGGGCTGATATAAGGCATTGATTTGGGTAGATTGAAAAATTGTCTTGCAGCTGACCTATTATTTAGCATTTTAAAGTGATCGTTGGTGTATTCTCTCTCTCTCTCTCTCTCTCTCTCTCATAACATCCCCGTCAGACAAGGTACGTGCTCTATGTCTATGGTTGCAAACTGTTATTGGTGATTGTTTAAATAAGTACAGCAAACTCTATTTCCCACGATTTCCTCGTATGTTTAGAAAAAATACAAAACGTATGAACAATTTCGCTTGTACAAGTAAGTCTTCTTTTGACTGTAAAATGTATAATGAAACAGAGTTTTAGATAACAGCACAGACAGAAAATGGTAGATTATTGCCAATAATTCAATAATCTGATATAAGCAACAAAAACATTATATTATATAGCTATATAGAATATAACTAAATACTGAGAAAACTTGAACCTCTACACCTTTATAAGAGCACCTATCTTTGCACGGTATAATTGTAAAATCAAGACAAATTTCAACTCTACAGATTAAAATCGTAAGGAATTAATAAAATTAATGTAGTTTTAAAATTTAAGTTATCAATATTACATGAAATAAATTCCTAAGCAGAGTCATGTTTTGTTGTCTGCTACCTCGAAACAAATTTCATCCTTACCAAAATTTGCTTTAGAATGCTACTTTTTTCAGCCCTTGAAAGCATCAAACAGATATTATGTACTTGCTTCTAAGTCAGGTCGAAATGCAAATGCACTAGCAAATCTGGGTCTATGCAGTTTCTTAGAATTAATCAGTGGAATAAACAACAAAAGCCCTGATCTGCCATCGCAGTTTGCGAGGGCATATCGGAGTCTACGTTTTTTTCAGTTGGACCCTACTAATATACCAAAAAGACCAGAGTAATTATAAGATTTTAACTGAAAGAAGATAATAAACAAAATTACTTCATCTCCTATGCCATTACTTATTGACAGTGGACGTAAAACACATCGTTTGTTTCATGAGTTTCCTTGGAACGCTTTTGCAATAAACTAGTGCAGTTGATCGGAATGTGTTGTAGGCGTAAAATGGTGATGATAAAAGTTCATGCATCTTTTTTGCTCAAGAATTTTGCTTTGAGGTACCCTATAATGATGCTTTTTCCAAGACGAAAAACTTTTCTACTGATATATAAGAAAACGTCCCTAAAATTCTTCATTTTTTCTTTTCTCTGTTATGAATCTGTGGTCTTGAACGAAGTACCAAAGAAGCGGTTCCAACAGGTTTTGTAAAATCAACAAATAATTTAATTCTCTAAGCTATGAAATGAAATTTAAGAGGAATTTACAGTATTTTGAATTAAATCCCAACTAATCTTAAATGCTCGATCACAAATTTAAGCGTTTAGTCTGTTACAAATGAATTCCATGAATATAGTGTTAATCCAGTCAAACTCCGCCATTGCCGTTCCCAAGCCCGGATGAAAAAGGAGGCGGGTTGTGCGCTGGGCTAGCAACCCAGCCACGTAAAACAGCCTACCGCTACAGAAACGAAAACAGCTGAAGAAAACCGGACGGATCCTAGACGGAATCGACCCCGGGGAGAGGAGGCCACTAGTGACCTCCTGTCCCCAAAGCATGTTTTACGGATTGGAATATGGAACATAAGGACTTTGTACGAGACAGGAAAAGCGACACAAGTAGCCAGAGAACTCGACAGGTACAAGATAGACGTACTCGGTCTGAGTGAAGTCAGATGGAACAGCAGGGATGACCACCCTCTCAACAGGGCATGTGCTACTGTACTCAGGGTCGCCAAACGAGGAAGACGAACATCGGAATGCTGTGGGCATAATGCTGACTAAGCGTGCGGAGAGAAGCCTGCTAGAGTGGAACCCCATCAATGAGCGGATCTTGACAGCCCGATTTCAGTCACCCTTCCAAAAGGTCACCATCATACAGTGCTATGCACCAACCAACGTTGCAGAGTGGGAGAAAAAAGAAGAATTCTACGGGCAGCTAGAGAGTGCGATGTTGAAGGTCCCTAAGAGAGACATCGTGATAGTCATGGGCGACTTCAATGCCAAAGTGGGAAAGAGAAAAGATGACGAGGAGGCTACCATGGGTCAATATAGGTGTGGTGAGAGAAATGAAAACGGAGATCTTCTTCTCGAGTTCTGCCAGGACAAGGACCTGGTTATAGGAGGGACGCTCTTTGAGCATCGAAGAATCCACAAGGTGACATGGAGGTCACCAGACCTGACGACAGAGAACCAGATCGACCACATGATGATTTCCAGGCGGTGGAGAAGTGACATGCAGGATATCAGGGCATACCGAGGAGCCGATGCCAACACAGACCACTCTCCCGTCATCGGAAAATTCAAGGCAAAGATCACAAAAGTGAAAAAGAAGGATGGAAGGAAACGGCGCTTCGATGTCTCCAAACTGAAGGACAAAAACCTGGAAAGAAACTTTGTGGACACACTTAGGAACCGTTTCGAAGCTCTTGCCGACCTAAGCGACGAGGAAGAACAAGGACCACTCCAGGAGCTATCAGCAGCGGGATTGGAAAAGAAGTGGACACGCGTAAAGGATACCATTGTTGGCACGTGTGAGGAAGTACTTGGGACAAGGAGAAGACAGTACAAACCTTGGCTGTCAGCAGCGCCCATCCAGGAAATCGAGCAGCGAAGGGAAATAAAGCTGAAACTGGATCAAGCGAGGACAAGAGGTCAGAAGCAACGCTTGCAAGAGAGATACAACAAGCAGAACAACGAGTGAAAAAGAGTGCTAGGAAAGATAAGAGAGTTATGATAGAAGAGCTGACATCTGAAGCCGATGAAAGCGGCATGAAGAAACGACCTGAAGGAACTCTACCACACAACACGACTCCTAGCTGGAAAGACCACCAACCCGCAGAAACCAGTGAAAGACAAGGACGGAAATGTCATCAGCAACCCAGAACTGCAGATGGAACGCTGGCAAGAGTACTTCAAGGATACCCTCAACGGAACTCCAGTAACAGACTCACCAGACATCCAACCCGGGGAGGATCTGAATATAAACTTGGAGTCATTCACAATGGAGGAAATCATCATAGCTATCAAGAAGACAAAGCGAGGAAAAGCACCAGGACCGGATAACATCCCACCAGAGGCACTCAAGGCAAACTCGCAGCTGACAGCTGAAGTAATCTTCGACCTGGTCCAAGCAGCATGGGAACAGCGCAAGATCCCGGAAGAATGGAGCATAGGGTACATCGTGAAGCTGCCAAATAAAGGGGACCCTGCGGACTGTAACAACTGGCGGGGGATCCAACTTCTCTCACTGTGCAGTAAAGTGTTTACTCGACTTATCTTGGGAAGGATTCAGAAGGCGATAGACGACAGACTGCGAGAAGAGCAAAGCGGGTTCCGACCAGGAAGATCTTGCACGGAGCAAATTACGACCTTACGCGTAATCATTGAACAGAGTCTGGAATGGCGATCACCACTGTATCTGAACTTCATAGACTTCCGAAACGCTTTTGATACGGTGGACAGAGCCACGATGTGGAAGATTGTACGCCACTATGGAATGCCAGAGAAGGTCGTGGAAGTCCTGCAAAGCATCTACAGCCACACTAGCTGCCAGGTTATCCACAACAACACTCTTTCACCAGCTTTTGAGGTTGTTACCGGAGTGAGACAAGGCTGCCTTCTCTCTCCTCTGCTCTTCTCTATAGTCATCGACTGGGTTATGAAAACAAGCATTGACAGACCAATGGGGATCCAGTGGACCATGATAAATAGGCTCGAAGATCTGGACTTTGCTGATGACATCTGCCTCCTGTCACATACCTGGGGAGACATGCAGAAGAAAACGACCCTGCTACAAGAAACTGCTAGCAAAGTAGGCTTATCCATCAATGGCAAGAAGACCAAGTCTATGCACATGAATGCTCAGCACACAGACCCCATCACTCTGGAAGGACAAGCACTGGATGATGTTGAAGTATTCACCTATCTTGGAAGCGAGATGAGCAACAAAGGAGGAACCGACGAGGACATCAGAGCCAGAATCCGCAAAGCACGTCACTCCTTCGCCATGCTCAAGCCAATCTGAACCAGCAGGAAACTCAGCCTCAACACCAAGATACGCATATTCAATACCAATGTGAAGACAGTGTTGCTCTACGGCTCTGAGTCATGGAAACGAACAAAGGCGCTAGACCAGAAGCTCCAAGTCTTCATCAACAAGTGCTTGAGTCGGATCCTTCGCATCTGGTGGCCTGAGAAAGTGTCCAATGAAGAACTCTGGAAAAGGACAAAGCAAGAGCCGATCACTGTAACCATCTCTAGAAGGAAATGGCGATGGGTGGGCCACACTTGGAGAAAAGGCAGCAGTAGCATCGCGAAGCACGCCCTAGAGTGAAATCCCCAAGGGAAGAGAAATAGAGGACACCCTGCCAACACATGGAGAAGAACACTCGATGCCGAGCTGAAAACCGTGAAACTATCGTGGGCAGAAGCAAAGAAGGTGGCACAGGACAGGGACCGATGAAGGGCAGCGGTGGACGCCCTATGTGCCAACTAGGCACGAAGAGCATTAAAGCTAAAGCTAAGCCAGTCAATGGGCACTCTAGTAATTCCAATGAATGATTAAAATCATTATTCTTCTCTCATAATATCTGAACACAACTAAAAGTGATTCCACAAAGACTGATATTAAAATAGGAATGAACCATTTATTTACTAGAACATTACATAAAAATCTAAGACACAGTAAGATTATCAGGATGTAGGTCATAAGTTAGCTTACAGAACTTTCTACGGTCAAAAGGCCATGTCAACATGCTTACGAATGTTATCTTAAAAAACAAACCCACAACCATGGACAAAAGTTAGCTAGTCAAACATTTGTTTGCAAAGAACCATTAGCTTAAACAACAACCTACAGTCACGAAAAAAAGTTCAGCACACAATACCGATATAAATAACCCAAGAAAAATACTTGTTTTCTTCGTATTCAAGATATGAAACTATGTTAGTTTATATTGATTCTCAAATGCATGTTTTACATTAGTACCGAAAGATTTTAATCATTGTACTGTGCTAAAAATCAATCTCCAGATCACAAATGGGTTGTTTATATATTCAGCATCAAGTTTGTTCATCACTTTTTAGATTAACTTCATTTTTATTTCGCCAGTCTTTAATGTTTAGTAAATTCGAGCAAAGCTTTGTCCTGATTCCTCAAATAACGTATGGCTATGACCTCGTCGATGCAAAGTGAGTTGGTGATGGGCCAATAATGATGCTCGGCTTTTAGCATTGAATGATACATTTGGTTTCAACATAACTATACTTTTCATTATCAAAGTCATACAGCACTGACCTTAAAGGATGTCTGTGAAACATGATTAAACAGAATGACACATTTCCACAATCGATGAAAGGACTTATCAATCTGAATTCTTGAGATTGAAAATAAAGGTCATCAATATCACCATCTTGTACGTGAAAAATTTGTAAAACGCTCTGATAAGTACCGAGTTATAAATGTAGAACAAACGCTACAGACGAATTGCGAATCTACACACCATTATTGATTATTGATGGCGTCTAACGACTTCGAACTCAAATTCATCTCCTCCATCATTCGGTAAGATATCTTCACTAGTAGTGAGGTGACGAAAAATTCGTTAGTGGCAGTATTATCAGCCCTACGAAATATTCTTTATACTTGCCTAGCCTTCTTTATTTTCTTGTCTTATTGATCCATATTGAATCGACATGCATGCATTCCCTTTCATTCTCTGTTCGTCTAATTGCTGTCAGGTTTATATGTTTCCTGACTCCATTTTGATTTATATGCGCATGTTTACTTTAATTGCACCAGTTCTCCTCCCATTTTCCTTTTTTCATATCCATTTGCAAAATAAAAAATATTTATGAGATGCAAACATCTTTCTAGCTCATCGATTTTGTGACAAGTTATCTATATTTCCTACTTTCTTTGCCATTTCTTCTGTATTGAGCCTGTATAATTTACTTAATAAATTCTAACGCTCTTCTAATCTTATTTCTGCTCTATTCAAATCCTCTTCCCTCTTTTTTTTTTCCTTTTTATTTCATTATATTTGTGGTCACTTATCATCCCATTTCCTATTGCACTTATTGATCCTGTCAGACTGTCATGTTCCAAACAATTTTATACAGACCAATACTTTCTGCTTCTTTGTTGTCCTTATTTCGAAGACAAGGCAGACATTGATAATGGCGCAATTGAAATGGCATAAATCTAAAATAATGATCAGCCAATTTTGATTCAACAACTGCAAAAACAATCTTTACCTCATTTTTTATTCCTGATGATTTTCCTTTTCCGCTTCCTAAAAAAACTTTGCCCCGAACTTTTTTTTCTATACAGATACGACGCGGTCGACAACAGTGATGTGAGAGAATCTTTTTGTCACATTTGCAGCATATAAATATGCAAATAGCTAGTGTCTGAATGATAAACAACTAAGGCGGTGATGGTGGCGTTGGTGTCCAAATTATAATAAAGCTGACGTTGATCTAGGTTTTTGGAAGCTATCTGATTTCCTATTTTTCTTATTCCCTTTATTGCAACATTTTTTATTAGTTGTCTCCTGAACATGACCAGCATATTTACGTATAAAAAATTAATTTCCATATATGTATTTCACGATGAGAAACTGTTTCCTTTATCCATTCAGATGTTTGTCAAATCATTCATACATGAAAACCATCACTGTCTCCTCACCACACGTTTTGTCCATTTGCGTTAGAGCTACCAATTTATCAAGAACCAATTTAAAGAACTTATAAATAACAATCTGTAGTCAAACGTAGGTGTGAAAACACTCCAAACATTTTTATAATTTCATCGTAAAATATATGTATGGGCTGGATTTTGATATAAAATGTTTCCTTACTTTAGCAAACGTTTCACAAGAAGAAAATATATTTTGGCATTATGCAACTTTTTAAACGATCCTTGTGATATTTTTTCAAATTTTAAAATGCCGATATCAATTTAAAATGTTATGCACAAGGTATTTCTCAAGGATGAAATAATGATTATGCCAAATATTGATGATGTGTGGTGCTTCTTGATATTTTTTTACTCGGTCCTTTCTTTATTTCATCAGTTTTATGAGACTTTTACTGTCTTTTTGTATTTAATTAAGTTAGCTTTCTTTTAAAAAATGCAAACAACAAAAAGTTAACTGTATCATAATAGTTATGATAACGCATCGTGACTTTACAAAACCAGATTTTGTTAACAGATCCACATCATCTATGTAGAATTACAAAACGATATCAGAAAATGTTCTTCCTTTAGTGTGATATAATTAGTCCATATTCTAATTATGCAATCATTGTGTAGATTTTCTTTTAGAAATTGGCATGGAACTGGAATAAAGTAATGTTAAATCCTTGTGCCGATGTTGCCATCTACTTGACAACAAGTCCACTGTCGTAACCCTGTCAAGATATCAGTTCAAAAATTATCGTAAACGAGAAAACTGGAAACGAAGTTCATGAGTGATAATGATGCATGCATGTTAGAAGACTTATAACAGCATATGCAGAGCTTGTAAGCAGAACAACAGAACTTATAACAATATCTAGATGGCCCACTGCAGGGCTGCCAGATGGGTTAGGAAGAAATACTTACCATATGTCCAACGAATTATTACCAATCTAGTTTGGAGTTTTGACAAAGATGTATGCTAACGCGGGACTAAATGTTTTCACCAAATTAACTCGGTGTTTTTCATTACCCTTTCTGCCATATATCCAGCAACCGACGCATTAATGTATCAGATTCAATAAACCTGAGTAAGATGTTATTGGCAGTTCTGAATTGCCAGTAAACTTTTAAAAATTAACTGAATAATTAAAATAATCAAAACGGTCAATAACCCTCTACAAGATACTAGAAAATACCTTATTAAACATTTCTTTAAGAAAACATTATTAAATACAGAAGCCATTACTTCTAAAACACAAATATCAACTACAAAAAACCACCCCATGTCTCTAGACCTAAGTAACGGAATATTTTACATACTACCGAAAACAAATACTACAGAAATCTTAATACTAAGATCAACGGTGATGAAAAAGTCTACAGTTTTGGTACTGCTAACTCACAACACAGATTTAATTGATATTCTTTGAGCAACATTAATGATGGATCAAACCTTCTTTGTGATCAACTCAAGTTTTCAGGGACGTGATCAAAATATTCAGTGAGTTGAGCATAAAAGATAACGTGTATTTGTTTGCCACCATCATCACTCAAATTATTACGGTGATCAAAATTGTGCAGTATGAAGGTAAATAAAATTACGTGTTTGATGTGGATATTTACACAAATGTGTGCTTAGCTAAATTTATAGCGAAGATTTTATAACCTTTACAAGGTCAATCTACAACCCTTTGTCGAAAACATTTACAAGGTCAATCTACAACACATGTCCAAAACCAGAGATGAGATTTGTGGAAAACAAAGATTCAGAACAGCACATGTTGACACAGTGTATAAACTACCTATTTTTAAGTTAGATTCAAAACAGCACACGGGGAGTCAGTGTATAAGGTATCTGTTTTTTAATCAGCTATTAGAATGTCAAACTTTGACATCGATGTAAAATCATCCAAACGTTTAACGAGTAATAACATAAATGTTGCATATTGTTGAAAATTGAAGTACCAAAGGTAGAGATAAGTTATCTTGTTGATCGCTCCAAAAGACAAATTATCAAGCCTCAGGTACTCTATAGATATCAAATTAAATGTGACATAAATAATATGAAATTTTCTGAATTAGGAGAATTATTAACCGAGCAGTCTACATACCTGTTACACAAACAAACGTGAAATAAAGAAGAATCCGCGTTGGACATTGCTGACATTAAAGCGTATGAAACATGGAACGATCTATGAAACATGCATGGATGTATGAAACATGTAACGGTCGATACAAATGCGTCTTGGCGATTCGGTGTATTTAAAATATACATCAGCATAAGGAGTAAACGCAAATAAAAGAGATGAAATATACAGCGCCTTGAAACACGTGTTCAACATGAGGAAACCTTGCAAGATATAATTTGACGAGGGGGAAAGAGTTGTACAACAAAATAATCGAAGTTTTGTTTGACAAGTAAAGCACTGAGTGCATTTCAACTTGCTTTTTAAGAAAAATATCTGTAAGGTATAGGTTTAACAGAGCACTAAAATGTATCTGTAGTTTAACAGAGCACTAAAGAGTGTATGTGAGGTATAGGTTTAACAGCACTAAAAAGTATCTGTGAGGTATAGGTTTAACAGAGCACCAAAAAGTATCTGTGAGGTATAGGTTTAACAGCACTAAAAAGTATCTGTGAGGTATAGGTTTAACAGCACTAAAAAGTATCTGTGAGGTATAGGTTTAACAGCACTAAAAAGTACCTGTGAGGTATAGGTTTAACAGCACTAAAAAGTACCTGTGAGGTATAGGTTTAACAGCACTAAAAAGTATCTGTGAGGTATAGGTTTAACAGCACTAAAAAGTACCTGTGAGGTATAGGTTTAACAGCACTAAAAAGTATCTGTGAGGTATAGGTTTAACAGCACTAAAAAGTATCTGTGAGGTATAGGTTTAACAGCACTAAAAAGTACCTGTGAGGTATAGGTTTAACAGCACTAAAAAGTAAGGTTTAACAGCACTAAAAAGTATGCACTAAAAAGTATCTGTGAGGTATAGGTTTAACAGAGCACTAAAATGTATCTGTGAGGTATAGGTTTAACAGGAGCACTAAAAAGTATCACTAAAAAGTATTGTGAGGTATAGGTTTAACAGAGCACTAAAAAGTATCTGTAGTTTAACAAAGCACTAAAAGGTATCTGTAGTTTAACAGAGCACTAAAGAGTGTATGTGAGGTATAGGTTTAACAGAGCACTAAAAAGTATCTGTAGTTTAACAAAGCACTAAAAGGTATCTGTAGTTTAACAAAGCACTAAAAAGTATCTGTAGTTTAACAAAGCACTAAAAAGTACCTGTGAGGTATAGGTTTAACAGAGCACTAAAAAGTACCTGTGAGGTATAGGTTTAACAAAGCACTAAAAAGTATCTGTGAGGTATAGGTTTAACAAAGCACTAAAAAGTACCTGTGAGGTATAGGTTTAACAAAGCACTAAAAAGTACCTGTGAGGTATAGGTTTAACAAAGCACTAAAAAGTACCTGTGAGGTATAGGTTTAACAAAGCACTAAAAAGTACCTGTGAGGTATAGGTTTAACAGAGCACTAAAACTAGAATGTAGAAGTATTTCACACTAGAGGAAACCAGAAAATGGCTCGATGTTTCACTAAAACTAATTCAAGAATATAACATAGATGACTTAAGTTAAAATGACAGAGGAACAAAATAGGCCAAAAGTATGTATCAGTCTCTTTGGTATTTGACATCTGATACATGTGGAATAACTAAATTCGTAACCGGTAGACCACTAATAAATTTTAAACAAAAAGTAACTTTTGCAAAGTGTTAACTTCCTACCTTCACAGGAAAAATATCCAAAGTCACGCTAGTAATACCAGGTAATCCGGCTCTTTATAGACTGGAAGATTTTAATTGAGTGCGTACAGAGGGCATGTTTTACTGACAAAAGTTATATCTGTATGGCAAACCAAATATTTATAGACTGGAAAAGACTTTGAAGACCAAGGAATGAAAGACAAAAGTACTCGCAAATGGAAAGGACATGTTAAATCGTTTAACAGTTGAGAACCAGAAGTAAACGTTATTCCAATTGCATAAATGGTATATGAGCAATACATAGGGACAGTATCAAGCCGCATCATATCTTTGCTTTTTGAAAGATAACGAGTTTCTTGAATGTGACGAATGTGGTAACAACCGTGCATTAGCAAACGAGGCAATAACCACGTGCATGTCATCCAAATTTATATTGATCACAAGACCAGAGGGGAAACTACGTGCAAAATACATCGCAGTTAAACAGCAAAAAGGTCACATTAGCAACTCGAGGCCACATTGTGGGCGATAACGTGTCAATATAATAAACATATCACAGATGAAATGAAAAGAAATGTTTTATTCAAACCACATTTAAAAATTGTGAAATCTGAAAAACAAATACCACGTAAAAGACTAAAGGTTTACCTACAAGATTTTGAACAAAAAAGGCAATGAAAATTTAATAGACGTTGATACAATCATAATGATATTTAAACTTCTTTCAAATTCCATTCAAAGATAGTGTAGCATCGAGTCAAACAACTACTCAGTCAATTATGAATTTGTTTTGGATAAAAGTTCTACTCTGAACAATTGTAGACCTTCCATAAAAATTAAAAAAAAGAAAAAAAAAAGAAAAAAAAAATCTTCCATCACGAAGAATTACCACAAAATTGAAAACAGTTTATTTGGGAAGTGTTTTCGCTTCATGCAATACAATTCATTATACATTTTTCATAATGCACGAATATACTGGTTTTGAAGATCAAATAGTAATTTAAATTTATCTTCTTAAATGAATGGAACTATTTGATGTGTCAACGGTTGAAAAATGCCACAGAGAAATTCTGGTGGAGGAAATGGAAACACAACACACAAATGGCCAGAGATGCAAATATTGTGTTTAACAGACGAGATTAATGTAGTACGATGAAGGAAATAAAAGATTATTTACTGAAATCAAAAGAGGATAACATGTGAGTGTGGAAAGATAGTAAATAGGGGACTGATGTATTGGCAAAAGATAAATGGTGGGCTTAAGAATTCAAACTATACCCAGTGTAGTTCATTACCATTAACGGATTAGGCTGCTCATTTTACACAAGTTAGCACTAGAGTTGCGGCGCCTCCAGGTAAAACTCTACTACACTGAAACTCAGTCTATTATATACAGGTCAATGTCAGTGATGAATCAATGAAAAGATGCAGGCCACAATATGACAGAAACTTTTGCCATAATGAACTAAACTCGACAGCACGGATATTTATATATGGCTGCAGTATTTTATTACTGGCATTTGAAAGACAACAACATACATGAGTTTGTCAGTTCAGTATACACATTTCATGCTTATTTACGGAAGCAAAAGCTATTGTCTGAATGTATTCAAATCGAATAACAACAGTACAGATTTGAAATAAATTAATTCGAGGTGCAACAATTTCAAAAGTCCACAATAGCATCACTTGAAATACATCAAGGGCAAAAATCAAGTTCTAGATCGATATAATGGGCCAGCACAAAACAAACCTGTACGCCAAGGGTTTAAGCTGTGTGCTACAACCACAAATTGTGAACATAAATATGGGGTTTGCACATTCGAGTATTGCATTGCCTGCTAATAAAATAAATTCTCTGAAAGCAAAGGACTAATAGATTAAAGAATATCCAAATTCAATCAAAGTTTCAGATCATACAAAATCTGCATGGGGTGTGCTCATTTTCAATTATATAGTCAGTTGCGACGATATCAGATATTATTAAAATACTAATGGAGGTAATAATTCTTAAACAGCAAGTATCTTTTTATTACAGAATGACATAGTTAAGACAATGGGGGGGGGGGGTCTTGTAAAACAGCAATTTACAGAAGTACAATGACACCTTTAAATTGGGGTTAAACCCTAACGAGGTAATCAAGAGGAATAATCCAAAGACTGATAAGCAAGCAGTGAAGTATGACAAAAATTGTAGAGGACAAACATGTTGTTGTTGTAGGGTTTAACGCCAGTTTTTCAGCACAAGATAGACTATACATGGCGGCCAGTATAACTGATGGAGGAAGAACCCTGGAAAACCCCGGGAAGTACCACCGACCCACGAGAAGCTGCTGGCAGGCTTTCTCACGTACCCACGTCATCCGAGTCTGAGACTCGAACCCACGCAGACAGTGATGAGATGGCAGTGATCCAGAACGTTGAGCTTTAGATCACTCAGCCACTCGTGGCCCCAGAGGACAAACATGAATACAACGTCTATATAAGAAGAAATATAATGATAATGTTCTATATAGTACGTGTGCTAATTGAATCAGATTCACTGATGTTCCAAGCACACAAGGTAATCACGTAGCGCAGAAAAAAATCTGACTACAAAATGTGAACGATATGCAAATGACCAAGTAAAAATAAAAACAATGTTGACCATCAAATAAATAAAGAATCATTTATTTAGACACTCGTGGTTGTAGAAGCTGCTATGGTTTACTTTTTAAAAAAGATTATGAACCTTTAATTCACCTAGTGTTACCCTTTGAAAGAAATATCCTTCAATGACGATGAGTTCACGAATTCTTCTAGCTGTTTGTTTACACCTCTGACCACATATACGAGTAACAAACCGAATAATGACAAGACAAGAATCACTACGTGTTCAGAATATAATGAAACAACGTTCCTGTCGCTATTTAATTATTTATTAATAATTTCAGGTAACGCTGCTACTACTCCTTTTACTTAACCAGTCAAATAATTATTATCTACGTTTAGCCAATCAAATAATAAATGTCTACATATTTTCAGTCATTTTCATGCTATGATCGACCTGGAGTAGTTGGAGTTTGTTAGGATAGAAGTAGGTATAACAGTATCCATGACCACTGCAATAAAGAAACTGTTCATATTGTCAATGCAATAAATGAAACAATTACTGCTATTTTTTGTACCCTTTTCATCTAGCATTTTGTATCAGCCTTTCACCTAACAGCAAATTTTTCCTCAGGTTTTAATAGATTTCCCCATCTGTTTTCTCTCAAACATCTCTTCAATTTATTAAATTTATAACTATTTGGGTTCGTTTACTCTGGCGCTTTTTAACTCTTCTTACAATACTGCTCTTCAGTCAGTGGGCTAACATGCAGGGCAAATCATTATCAAAACAATTTACGATGTACTACTTAAATCTCTAATCACACTTGTATGCAGTATAATATTAAAGACGTTAATGCAATTTACAATTGGTCCACAATCAACAAACAGCTATTAAAGAAACTGCAAAGCTGTGGTGTTACAACTACAAATTTCAGTCCGCCTGAACACATCCTAAATAGCATTTGACTTTTGAACGATAAAAATTGTTAACGTCATACAATCGAGTTTAAAATCATACACATTACTAACAGACTTAAAGTCAGCGCTTCATAAATAACAACCACTGTAGCGAAGTAAATAATAATAATAAACACAATGTACCACGTGAAGTTAAGCTCTGATGTTACTATTGCATACATAATCTTTTGTATTTTTAAATGCTATTAAATTTTACAGTTCCATCAATAATAGCTCTAGGAGACATTTTTAAGCTGCTTGTTATTGTTTCCTTTTCCCAGATAACAATAGATTATGATATCCAATGGACTTTTTCCTGAGAAAAGTTTTACAAAATTTTACTTTTGCTGCTAGGTAAATATACTATGAGATTGGGAAACACATTGTATTTGACCAGCTACAGAGATAAAAAAAAAAAAAAAATTGTATTTGACCAGCTACAGAGATAAAAAAAAAAAAATTATTTGGTGGAGGGAATTGAACACAACAAAGTCGTTAAAAAATGCAAAACGATATACAAAGTTTTGAAATGGTTCGAGAGAAGTATGGTAACAGTTTCATTCCAGAATAAAATAGTAATGCAACTTTGTTCCAAACCCGCTTCTCGTTTCAAGTACTTCAGGTACTCTCTTTGATTTTATGTAGTCCAGCTTGTTATACACTCTTGGGGAAAAACCAGGTAGCTCTTGTCATATTTCGTCATAAACAATGGATACTTCCACGCTAATACGTACTAATAATAATCCCTGTGTATTAATTATTGTTTCATAAATAGGTTCATTCTATGGCGAAGAAAAATTAACCAAGGACCCATTTAAAGCTTACGTCATTGACCAAGTAGTCCATCCAGTCATAAATCAAGCGACTAACAAATCAATTAATTGGGTAGTAATAACACAAACTGATGTAATGGTTCGCCACAAGGAGAGGTAGTAAATGAAATGGCACTTATCAAGCGCATTTATAGCGGCGGTTTCGTGACTAATAAAATAATGGATATATTTCAGAATGCTAGAAAGGTATTCGTTTCAAATGATTATCCCACAATCTTGATCGCATAACTGAACATCCTACAATCTTGATCGCATGTAAAGACTGAATTATGTTTCACAGATAGAAAGATAGATGATGGATGGATGGAATTGCCTGTTTACATACATACATACATACATACATACATACATACATCTTATTTTGAGAGACGTATAAACAAAAGGATATCAATTGACAGAATAGAGAGTGAGCATTGTTAAATTTAATTCGGTGAATTTCTTATTCACGCCAAGAAAGAGATAGGAATCTTAATACACAAATTACATAGAAATAATGTATTGTGTGAGAGATTTTAAGATTATATCCAAACACATGAACATAACAAACGTAGGAAAGTAGCTTGTCAAGATTAAAAGTAGTATATAGTGATAAATAATGATAATAATAATAATGAGGACTTTGTATAGCGCTTAATCTTTAGAAACTCTAAGCGCTTTACAACATTTGACAACACTTAAAAAACATATATAATGATATGATTACAAAAATAGAAACAAACACCACGAAATTAGAAAACAGAAAACATGCTGTAAATATTTAAGGTAAGGAAACATTATTAGGTCTTTAAGTCTGTTCTTGCAGTTGAAATAGGTGGGTTTTAAGAGAGCTCTTGAATGAGATCACTGTGTCTTTATGTCTAAGTTCAGTGGGCAATTCGTTCCACGTTGCTGGGCCCTGGTATGCAAAAGAACGTTGTCCATATGATTTCATTTTCATAGTGGGAATAATGAGAATACGAGTGTCAAAGAGGAGCGTAAGTATCTTGCTGGTGTGTACACATGGGTGAGGTCGGATAAGTATGTTGGACTGGAGCCCGTCAGTGAAACGTAGCACAGAGAACAAATTTTGTGTTTAATTCTGGATCGAATAGATAGCCAGTGTAGGGTACAGAGCAGGGGGGAAGCGTGCTCTAATCGTGGTACTCTAAGGATGATCCGAGAAGCTGTGTTTTGAACTTTTTGAAGTTTCTGGAGTAGATATTGAGACGAACCAGACAGAATTGAGTTACAATAGTCCAGTCTTGAAAGTACTAAGGAACACACAAGTGTTTTAGTTTTATCAACTGAAAGATACTTGCGAATGGAGCTGATGCGTCTCAGCTCAAGATATACAGCCTTGCATATGTTCATGACATGTTGGTGCAATGAGAGAGTACTGTCGAGAGTAACACCTAGGTTTTGTATTGACTATGTGAATTTAATGTTGGTGTTGCTGATATTTATTATCTGAGGTAAAGGATGTGAATGAGAAAGTCTTTGTGTTATAATCAGAATGGCTTCAGTTTTATCATCATTCATCTGCAGTTTGTTACATGTCATCCATGATTTCACATCGGAAATGCACCTCTCTGCACCTTGGATGGTAGCTTCAACTTCACTCGGGTGGCTAGATTTTTATATTTGGGTGTCATCAGCATACAATTGGTGAGACACTGGATGATGATCTATGACACTTGAGAGTGGTTGAGTGTACAGAATGAAGAGAACAGGTCCAAGAACAGACCCCGGAACACCACAACATAGATCAACTGGGCTGGAGTGTTTTCCATTTGCGGACACAATTTGTGTCCTGTTGACCAAGTAGGACTTGAACCATAGTAAGGCCGTATCATGAATGCCAAATACATGCTGGAGACTGTGAAGTAATATATCATGGTCTATTGTGTCAAATGCTGCAGACAAGTCAAGGAGAGTGAGGACTGTAATCTTTCTGCTATCCAAAGCAGAGAGAAGGTCATTAACTACTTTCAGAAGAGTAGTTTCAGTACTGTGGTAAGGGCGATATGCAGACTGTACATTGCTAAAAAGACTGCTTGAATTCAGATGAGATACAAGTTGGGATAGAACAACTTTTTCTAAGATTTTTGACATGAATGGGAGATTAGAAACTGGGCGGTAGCTCTTTAAATCGTTATGGTCCAGTGTTGGTTTCGTCAGAAGAGGCTTTACAATGGCAGTTTTGAAAAATGATGGGATTTCCCCTGATGAGAGAGAGGTATTAATAACATCAGTTAGTGAAAGCAATATTGGATCTAAGCACTCAAGCAACAGTGATGTCGGAATCGGATTAAGTTACATGACTTTGGTGCACTCTTCATCACGATTGTACGTACTAAATCCATAGAGACAGGTTCAAATGCTGCTAACGGTTGCCGCTGAAATTCTGTATCGCAACTGTATGGTGACGACGAGTCAATTGAAATTGTGTTGTCAAGCTTATCTCTGATGGTTTGTACTTCGTCACGGAAGAAATTTGCAAACAGGTCCGCAATATCTCTGCGTGATATTACTGTCATAGTGTTTCCGTGCCGTTTAACTTTATGAAACATGGCTTATGCTTAGTAAAAAAGAAAACACTCAGACCAATGTAAATATCATGTGTGAACATATTTATAAATTTCAACTGTGTATGCCTATTGCACTTTGTTAAAGCCATTTCCAATCATATCAAGCACACAGTCTGTTTGATATCACAATCATAACGTCACACTGTGTATGTGTCAAGCGATAATAATGAGATTCCCACAGGGACAAGACGGAGACACTTAACAAAACCTTAAAGCAAGTGAGACTGATATGGACTGGTGCCTCACAATTGCAGCATAGTATTGCTTTCACTAAACAAATTCATAAACCATACACTGCAAACACTTCCCCATTGTTGTTAAGTGTTGACAATATGGCAGAATTAATTATTTTATATATATATATATATATATATATATATATATATATATATATATATATATATATATATATATATATATATATCAGTCATACAGTAAATGTGTCATTCCATTTAATCGAATTTCGAAGAATTCATATCGGAACATTATGGCAGAGCTCTTGCTTTAATGGGATTAACTAGAAAACCAGACGAATCTTACATTTAAAAAGATGAAGAAAAATATGAACCAATTCAAACTATGAGTTTTCCATTATCACTTGCGCACCATCCATCAAGTTAGTTTTGCATGAGTCTTGTCTCGTTGGCTGTAATTTATTTCAAAACTCCGAGTCAGGATTACCAAGCTCAATTTGGGGTCAAGCACTCTCTAAAAGCAAGAATATATACTGTCAGTCATTTCCCAAAACGGTTTCAGAACCTTTCTCAAACTAAAAACCCCCATCTGACCCCATTTACATTAAAAGGCTGGGGACAGGGGCAGGGAGTTAGTGGGAAACACTGCCCTACGTCTCTTTTGCCTTTAACTATTGAACATCATGTTCGTTCTCTTGAAAAGTAAAGACAAACGTGTATAAATTCTCAGTCGGGAAATAGTACTTATCTCTGCGAATCATAAAAGTAATAATACAAAGGCCAATGGTAGCAAATAATTCTGGAACTATTCTCGGGTCCAGTACGTGGATGCATGTAGCCGCAGTTGTACCGTAAATGTGTTGGGCTCGCGACCAGAATGGTGTGAGTTCGAATCCTACCATCAGATCAGCCCGTATTGGTTACTGTGTAGTCCTTATCACTTTGCTTGTCTCTGCGTGATATTACCGTCATAGCGTTTCCGTGCCGTTAAACACCAAACCAAACCAAATAATAATCTAATAAGCTGCATATTACAGAAGTTGTACATGAAAGATGAGACCCCTGTTGAAGGTATCATTCTGCGTAAAAACACATGTTGCAATACTGAAAATACGAAAGATAGAAACATGTTTTGCAAATTAGAACAGAACAGTGACATTTGTGACAATAAAGCAAACTGTTTTAAAAAATACGCTCCATTAAAATTATATATCAGCAAATACATGGTATCCAAGGAGTTTTGCATAGTTAATTGGAGCTAGCCTTCGTATGACGTACGCACAAAAATGACATCGAATAGTCCCAATATCAAACATGCAGACATACATACATACATACATACATACATACATACGTACAAACATACATACATATATGCATGCATGCATGCATACATACATACATACATACATACATACATACATACATACATACATACATACATACGTACGTACGTACATACATACATACGTACGTACGATCATACATACATACATACATACATACATACATACATACATATTCATCATATATTTAGAAATGCACATCATATTATAATTTATGCACAGCGTATAACAATAAAAGTTACATGATATGATAATAAATGCACAGACTAAGGAACAAATGTATATCTTGTATTCAAAAGTCCACTTCATATCATAATACACATCAAATACTAAGAAAGGCAACATCATGTATCAGTTTGTAATATATATATATATATATATATATATATATATATATATATATATATATATATATATATATATATATATATATATATGCATGCAACATATCATAATAAATGCACATCATATAATAAGCAATGAGAAGAAAAAAAATATACAAGTTTCAAAATATACAAGTTTCAAATCCTATGTCTTCTAACGAATCACTTAAAGCAGCTCTGATGTTCCATAGTGTTTATGTTTTGTTTTTCGTTTCATGTTTAAGAAGAACGGCATTTTACAGCAACAGTATATTGTTGTTTCAAATATTAGTTTGGTAAGTAAATAGTATCTGTTATTTTAAAGAAAATAAGAATTGTAGCCGTAGCAAGTGATTTGGGTAAATGTTTATCGCCCGTCACGTGATTTTAACGCTGCTGTATCAACAGTGTTTTCAAGTCTACATGTATTTTCGAGTCATTTATTAAATATTGTCAGGGTGCTAAATAATCGTTTGCGTTATTGAAGACTTGCAGTGTTGCAATATAATGGTAAAATATGACCCAGCTTTGTCTTGACGTTATCTAAATAGGGCGTCAAATGCCCAAGCATACCTTAAATTGTGGTGCTTCTCGTGTTACCATCATCAGGACGATGATAAATTGTATAACCTTTAAAAGTACTGTATCTGGTCCCAATTCCACCTTTAAAAGTCTGAAACTTAAGTCTAGATTTAAGACGTTTGATTTGTCATTTTAAATAGTTGAAATATTTTAAAGCGTATTAAATATTATGGAAATCAAAAGAGAGTTATTTAGGTTGGATACGTTTCATCTCATCCAGTTTTATTTATGCTACAGTGATTGTCTACACTTGGTCGGATACGTTACTAGTAAAACAAAGAGTCACAAAATAGTCAAAGTTCTAAGATTTTAAAATTATTTTAAAGAAAGTTTTGTTCTTTTAGATTTTTACCCTTAAGCTTCAGTTTCATGCTCCGATAAAGTTCCCAGGAAAAGGGACTAATATGTACACGCATAATGTATATTATATTAGTTTCAATTTATAGGCTCAAGAGTCTATCCAAAACATTAATTAATTTCAGTACATAAAACATATCCATATGCTTAGAGCAATGGTACATAAAAGTGTACTTAGCTTATATTATTACGCACTGGCTGGTGGGTGGTAATCCTTTAAAAGTGGATGAGGTCGCAGATCACACTGTCACACCCATTTGTAATTATAATATACAACTATGTCTTAGATGATGTGTGTTTGTGGGTTTGTGACGTCTTGGATTTTTAACGTAGCTTTAACAGTTTTAGTCATATCGCTACGATGTCTGCAGTGGGCAGTTTATAGTGATGTCTAGTATTGGGGCATAATGCGGCAGACATATAGCATCGTGTCCCATCCAGTCGCATTATCCTGATACCAAGCTGAACAGTCCTAACACTAACCTATTAATGCTGAGCGCCAAGCGAGACAGCTGTTAATACCACTTTTATAAGTCTATGTTAGGAAATACCAACAGTCTTGATGAATCACAATGGCAGTGGGATGAAGGTCTTTGAATTAAGTCACAATAATTCCAAAATATTGTTTAGTCCAAACAGGAATATGTGCACGTTGCAATTCCAATAAATTAATTAATTAAATGATTCCTCTAAAATTATATCTAAACACAAAATTAAATACTTCTGCAGACCTTAACTAAAATAAGAAGAGGAATAAAAATAAGAATTGGAATAATTGTTCACTTCTCTCCTTTCAAGCTATGTAATATGTTGTTCATCAATGAGCATTACAATCTACAATCATTGATACAAGTTAAACACAGTATAGATATACCGAACAAATTTCCGTTCTTGTATATCCTCTTTTTGTTTTTTATTTGATAGCTAAATTGGTTTGCTTGCTGCTTTCAGTATGCTAAATTCATCTATCTCGTTTGGATATTTCCTTTGAATTTATTGCGTTAAGTTCCAAACATGCCTTATTTAATGTGGATAATAGGAGTTATGTTGAGGCATGACAACTGGTTATTAAGTTTTGAAAAATGTAATTAACTGGTTGTCACAGAATGTCACTGATTGTCATTTTTACAATTCTTTTAGAAAAAGACAGAATAGGTAAACAGGTTATTAAATATTCTCACCATTACTAGCTCGAAATTGTCGAGCTACTTCGATGATATACTACTGCATCTACAACATAAAAATGGTACAAAACTCGTGTCTTTTTCTCTTGCTCTTCAGTAGACAGAATCTAATAGTTACACGAGTACACAAAATATTTAAAAAGTCTAAGATTCTGAACTTTGATAGAAAGAAAGATAATTAGCAAAGACGACAGGGAAATAAAACAAATCATTGCAACATATTTTAGCTATGGTGCATGGTTGTTGTTAGAAAATGCACAAGACAACAACATTTAAACGGACATAGACATGTACATTATACAGAGGGTACGAAACAATATAAACCTCGACCTATCACAGAACCAATTATCAACTACATTATTGCTTTTGAACTGTTTCCAAAAGATGACCATAGCATTAGACGTCAACACAAAACAGTCAATGCAAACCATTCTTGAACAACTAACTCTGTTATCTGCGTACATGTTCATAATTTAAGTTGCAAAGACATGGTGTAAAGATCATGATGCTACCCAAGTATGCTTGCAACTGTGGTTGTAAACAAGATGGGTGAAGAAGAAAGAGATAACGTTACTGTTGCTTCTTACATGGTTGAAAGCCAGAAAAATTACATTGTGTAAACAAGGTAAGCAATATTCTAAAACACTGAAATAAGATGATGTTGCTGGGACTTTTTAACAGAGTATAAATGGGACAATATCTCATTAGGGAACACAGCCTTACAAGAGAAGAAAAACCAACAAATCTCGATATCTATTTTGGCTATATGATACAGAATGCAGCATGCATAAACGGTTTCAGCTATGTCTACCAACGTTGTCACTTGAAAAAAATTAGAATGAATTTGTCGGCCAGTTAACATCCCCGGGCATAAACAAAAACACATCGGCACACATACCTTAGGCTTTGTACAAGTGGTATTGTTAGCGTCTTCTCCGCTTTCTGCATTATTTGTTGTCACGAAAATTAACCAAGATAACAGGGCAGGAGAAAAAATTAAAGTAACAATAAAGTCATTTCGCAAGACTGTTATACATGCTTAAATATATATATATATATATATATATATATATAT
>JAECUM010032886.1:0-16522 GCA_016617855.1 Megalonaias nervosa | reverse complement strand
AGCTACTCCGCAAGGAACATGTTGCTGTATTTTTCTTGTACTTGATTTATTGGATTATTTTCAGCGCCAGCCACTGGAACGAGTAGGCACTCAAAATCAGCATAAATAACGAAAGGTATATTTAGCTTATGACCATAATTTTTAAATTTTAAGACTTTTTCTTTTTCGCCGGGCATTGTTATTGTTTGAACGTTGGCAGAGTATTTAAGATGTTCCTGTAGTTTCTCATTCTTAGAAAAACCCTGCAAACATCTGTAACAGAGATATTTCTTCTTTTTATTATTATTATACTGTCCGCCAAGTAAACCGTTAAAGTTTTTTTTATCCAAACGTAATGTCCTTTATAAAATAATAAATTTATTGTCCTTTGTGTAGCAGTCTCTGAAATATACCTTGGATAAACATTTTCTCGCTCATCTAGTCCGAAAACATTTACTGAAATATTGTTTTGTTTTTCAAACTTTGGTATCTGATTTTCTGACACTGGAAAAGTTATTCCGTTAAAATCTAGTTCGTCTTTGTATGGCAAATACTTTTCAATTCGATTACTGTGGTCACTCTGAGGATGTCTCTCAGACAAAATTGACCAACGAAAACATTAATCGTCGTTGTTTTTGACATTTATACAGCATTTTTTGTTTTCAATTTATTTTTGAAGATCAACGTAAGAACTACCTCGAAGTATGTTATATTTTGCTGTATGAATTAAAACTTCTTTTATCATTTCAATTTCCAACCTGACCCAGATGAAGTAAATTCCTCCAATTTTTTATTTATTTCTTGGTGCATTTCATCGGCGACAGAGGCAATATTTGTTCCAGTTAATATTTTTCGTGATTTAGCTGTTAGATATGGTTCTGAAATTTCTCTGTCGAAACTTGTATTTTCAAAAATTATATCAAGTATATCTTTTTCGATTGCATGTAACTTTGATAAAATCATATGATACTGAACTATTAGTTTGATACTTTTGTGAGATGTAAGTTCTTGAGCTATAACTGGTTGTAAAAGATGATTGTAGGGTTAAAATTTGCTAAAACATTTTGATTATCAAATTTGTAACTGTTGTAGTAACCTGAAAATTCGGTAGCAATTTTTTTTCTGTTTTGATAATGCTCTTTTTAGCAATATCGCGCAATTTTAACATTATATTATATATGGCATTTTTATATTTAATTAAAAATTACATAAAAAATCAATAAGAGATATAAAATCCCTATAGTATAATGACAGAAATTTTGAGATATATTAGAATGACAGCGGAGGAGCAAGAAACTTATCATGTTCACCCAAAACAACTTATATGCTGGAAATGCACTTGGTTCAGTTATTAACATAAAATCTAAAAAATCTGTAGGAAAACCAACTCCGGCTGGTATGATAATTTCAGTAAAAGGAGATGATACAGATATCACCGAAATGTTTAGAAAACATTTTATTTATAGTTTGTTTTGCGAGGACATTCCAGAAGGTCAGCGAGTTTATAGGGTAAATAACTCAATAAACGATGACAATATTGAGAATTTAGCTTTACAAAATGAGTATCAACCACATCCAGTATTTAATCTATAGGAAGCTAACGATTGCGGAATTGTTCGAAATATAAGAATAAAAAAGTTGTTGGTTTTATGCAAAACAGCGGATATTTGATGGCGGTGATACGTAGAACTAAAACTGATCAAGTTCATTATCCGTTGCATAAATTTGTGTTTGAAACTTTTAATGGCGCAATACATAATGGTCTAGTTATCGATCACATCAACAGCATTAAATCTGACAATCGCATTGAAAATTTAGATCTGGTAACATCAAAAGAAAGTAGTAGAAGAGGAAATACTCGTGTTGTTAGATATTCTAGATCGATTATCTAAGTAAATCTTGAAACTGATGAGGAAATAAAATTTAAGTCAAATTATTCTGCTTCAAAATATCATAAAATTAATCCGGCTGTAATAAAATCTGTAGCTGACGGCAAAAGAAAATCAGCAACGTCAATATCAACATTTAACAGATTCAGTTTCAAATAGAGTGATTAATTATATTTCGTAATTCAGTTTTAGTTAAGCAATTATGGCAAAACATCAAAATGTCATCTTTATCAAATTTTAGTGTTATAAACGCACTATCATTAAGTTTATTTTTTTCTGTTGTTGTTAGTAATATCCTATCATTTTTGCCTTGCATTACAATAACGTCAACAGAATAAGCACTATAGCCAGACAAACATTTTCGAACTGCCTCAGCTAATTCTCTGTAATTTAGTATATTAACTTTATGATGATATTTTACTTCTGGAGATTTCGTTTCGCTGGCCATTATTATTATAAATTAGACAAAAATATATGAACTTGATGAAACGACTTGCTGATATATACTCGGGAGATTATATCGCCAGCGATAAAGTCGCCAACGACACAATCACTAACGACAAAGTCGCAGACAAATTTGCTGCTTATAGCGAAGATGATATTTTGTACGATAACGAATCCGACGATGAAGTAGTTGCTGTCGCTGACAGAAAAAATTAAAGCAGGCCGACAACTGGACGATATAATGTTAAGTATCACATTGCTAAAAAAATAATAAAATTTAATTTTACTGTTGCCGATTAACAAATATTTTGGCAGCTTATCAAACCTTTTTTAAATATAAAAATAACTGACTATCAAAGAAATATAAAATATGATTTTATTTTTGTTAAAATATTTAGTTTAATGCCAGTTGATAATACATGAAAATTACATTTAATTTAGTTATGTAAAACTATCAAATGTAAATCTGTACTTGTAAAGTACGAACAAATTTATAATAACATTATTGAACAAAATTATAAATAATTTTGCATCGACTTAGTTGGTACCCAGCTATTAAATTTATCGCTATATCCTCTCCATTTAACTAAACTTTTGTCGCCACGCTTTCTAATAACTTTTTCAATAGCAAATACGTCTTGGGAAGTTTTCTGAAGTTCCTGTTCATAAAAACTACCAGTTATAGGCTCACCCAATAAATCCTTCAGCGCGTATGTTACAGGTATTGTTAAAAGTACTTTATCAACAACAAAAACTTCTTCGCTCCAGTTTGGAGTAAATTCTTTTTCAAATGTTTTTTTTTTCGTCAGAGAAATTCTAACTTTATCACCAACTTAAATTTATGTCTTCGATACATGTTTTCGTTCGCCAATATCGGATTTTTAATTGCGTCTTTTGGCGACATTTTAGTGGTTCGGTGTTTCGTGTTATTGTATTCGTCAACAATGTTTTGTAAATTGTCAATATATTTATTTGTATTTTTAGCTGATAAATACTTATGGATTTTTTCGTTTAGTGTACGATTGAATCGCTCGACGACAACGCTTTTACCTTCGTTTCCTGTAACATATTTTTTGATGTTAGTTTGGAGCAAAAACTGCTCGAACTTTTTATTAAAAAATTCTGCTCCGTGATCAGTCCAGATTCTATTTAGTTTTCTTTCTGTGTTGTTTATTATTTGTTTTAGCGAATCAGTTATCGACGTTCCAGTTTTATCTGAAACTGGCACACTAAAAGTATATTTACTAAAAACATCTATGACATTAAAAAGATATATCTTATTATTGTTAAATTCGGCTAGATTTGACACATCAACTAAATCTATCGCCCAGATATCGTCAACGGCATTTGCGACAACTTTACGTCGCGGAAACTTTTTTTTAGGTTTGTGTAGCTCTGACGCAAGCGTCTTTGCAGCAAGATCATCATACAATTCCTTTCCAAGTTCTAATTTATATTTTGCTCCAATAAAACCCTGCACCAACATTCTGTCAATACGTTCTCGCATATTTGTCGGTTTCATATCACGAAGGTCGTCTAACATTACTTTATCGCAGTCTGATTTTGAGTTCTCTACACGAACGTTATCAGGATGTTCTATATCACGGTAGCAGATATCATGGCGCATTGCTATCTCATCAACTTGATTGTAAGGCTCTTGTCCTGGCAGCGGATTATCATTTTCATCTAGTTGTTTATCTAGCGGATTATAACGTCCGGTATATTTATGGCCTGGCAATGTCCAACCGCCTTTTGGTTTCGGCAATTTGCCAATTACTTTATGTATGTCTATACCTGTTCCAATTATTTCTCAGTTGATACGTTTTGACAGTACGTGACAATTTTATTTTGCTCGAGACATAAATCTCTGTCAGAATCGCACTTGCATATCATTCTATTAAAATAACTTTTACAATAATAACTTTCAGTCGTCTACTTGTTAAATATTTGTTTTCAATCGTCTACTAAAACAACGTCCCTGACAACGTCAGTACATCCAGCTCCAGACAATTTCCTCAAAAACATACTTTTTCTTTTCCCACAAATTGCGCAAAGACTTTTCAGCATCATCCTGTTGTTCTTTGTTTTTTCTGTTGTTTCATTGATATTTTCTGTTTTAGTTTTACATTTGAGACAATATGTTGACATTATATACACAAGTTTAGATAAAATTGGCAAAATTAATTGCAATCTCATCATTAGCGTGAGAAGGATGCTTGTCAAACTGTAAAATAAATTTTAAAACATCTGGGGCAGAGTTCTTCAAACTCGCGGACATCTGTTTCATAAACATCACACAATAATAGCCACAAGCTGATGTTCCAATAGGTTGAAGTTGATTGGACGACTAATTTATTATTTTATAATTTTTGTCTATATATTTTTTTATTGCGTCGCTCGGTGGAAGTCCAAATGAATCAAAGTAATTGTTATTATAAACTGCTACCCAATGTGTGCCAGATCCATCGTTGAAATCTTGTATATTTATCACGCAGGAACCAGCTTCTTCTTCCTCATACCAACTCTTTTCTTTTGTTTCTTAAATTTTTTGTCTATATCTTCTAACTTTCTCCTAATCGGCCCAACTGTTAAACTTGCTAATTTTCGTTCAAGTTCAAGTGGATTATTGATCAGACGATCTATTTCAGCTTGTCTAGCAACAGGATTAAGAATATGTGCTGAAAGTTCTTCAGCTAATCTTTTTTGTTTCCTCGTCAGATCTACCAATAATTTTTCGGGCAGCTGCTTCTTGTTGTTCTTTAAAAAATACCAACTAAACCTTTTTCCTGTAGTCGCTTAAGTTCTTCTTCTGATAACGGTTTAGTTTCAGGTTGTTTTCCAAGTAGTGCCTCAGTAACTGGTTTGAGAATCCTAGCTGTTGTTTCTGCAGCAACTATCTGTCCACGTCGTGCTTGCTGTATTCGCTGCTTAAATGCTGCTTGAGACTGAGCAAGTTTTCTTAGATCTTCTATATGTTTTATGTATTTTGCTCGTTTGTCCATTTTATTATATAAACTTACTGCAGATAATTTTCAATACAACAACGAAACATTTTAGTTGGATCAGGTGTAAGTTTATCGAACAAGAAAAAGTCATATTTATCCGCTGTCGCTTTATGATATAATTCAATAAATTTATCTTTTGTCACATCACCACATTGCTCGTTTGCAATATTTCTAACGTCAACATTGTCCAGTCCCGGAAATAATATAAAACAACCAGTATTTCACCGAATAAATCTGTCACCATTTTAAAAACCTTGGGCTAAATAAACAGAATTACATTTTTTATTACGTGATAGTAAAAAATATGATCTTATTTCATTCATCTCAACATTATTTAGCGGAGTATCGTCAAAAACTACTATCTGATGCTCGGACGAATCAAGTTGATTAACTGAAACAAGTTCTTCTGGTTGTTTGATAATAACAAAATCTTCACCAGCATCAAGATCATCACGAAGTTTGTTATTATATTTGTTAAGTAGCTCGTGCTTATCTTGCTGTGGATTAATTGTATAAATATAAACTCGATCATAGTTAAAATTATCGCCCAGCAGTAAATTCATAAGCAAATTTGTTTTTCCCGACCCAGTTTGTCCAACAATAAGATAATGACAATCTGGATGTTCATTGTTATGTTTATGTTCCACTAACCGCTCTGTATCAAAATTTAATATCGACGATTTTGCCATTGTTGTTATACATTTTATGTTATATTAAACTGACTAATGTTAACAATTTTATGTTTTTTAAATAAATAATGAGCCATTATACAAACTTTGGAACAACATTAGGAGATTCATCGGCTACAATAACAAACGGCAATATTGATTTATCTGGTTACCTGAAAAAATCTGGCTACACAATGACAGGAAACCTGTCCATGTCGAATCAACGAGTACTAGGTTTAGAAACAGATTATCCCCCAATAAATGTTGTTAACACACAAGCTGTTAGTTATGCACAACTAAAATCCGTCGACGATAATAAACTAGATAAATCTGGCGGAACTTTAAGCGGCAACTTAGATATGTCAGGGAAAAAAATTACAAATTTAGAGACTGGATATCCACCAGCAAACTTAAATCATACACAAGCGGTAAGTTATTTACTGTTGAGGTATGTGGATAATAACAAGTTGTCACTGACAGGCGGAACTTTAAGCGGCAACTTAGATATGTCAGGAAAATTTTTTTTATAAATTTAGAGACTGGATATCCACCAGCAAACTTAAATCAAACTCAAGCGGTGAGTTATACACAACTAAAATCCGTCGACGATAATAAGCTGTCATTGACAGGCGGAACTTTTAAGCGGTAACTTAGATATATCAGAAGAAAAAAAAAAATTTGAAGACCAGGTATCCACCAGCAGACTTAAATCATACACAAGCGGTAAGTTATTCACAGTTGAGGTATGTGGATGATAACAAACTTGATAAAATCGGCGGAACGGTTATAGGTAATATTAACATGTCGAGTAAAAAAAATATAAATTTAGAGACTGCATATCCGCCAGAAAACTTAAATCAAACACAAGCTGTAAATTATGCTCAACTAAAATCTGTTGACGATAATAAACTTAACAAAGCCGGTGAGACAATGACAGGTAACCTTGCAATGAGTAATAACTCAAAAATAACTGGACTACCAACAACCTCACCAAAAGCTGATGCTGATGCTATTAGTTATGCTCAGTTAAAAGAAGAACTTACCCCATATTTTAAGAAATCTGGTGGACCAGTGACAGGCAACATAAACATGAGAGACAAAAACATAACTACGACATATGTTCCAGTTAACTATAATGATCTGACAAATAAAGCTTATGTTGGTAGTCTGTCTAGTGGTATAAAACGAACTAAAAACAATGTTGGGTATATTCTAACACTTTATAAAGCAACTGACAATCGAGCCGTGTTTGAGGTAAGCGCATTATCATATTATCCTGAAAATTATCCTTATTACGCTTTCTCTGATAGACATGAGTGGACGACCAACGGAGAAGTTGAAAATTTTTGGATCAAAATTAAATGTCCTACTGCAGTTGTTATTTGGCAATTTCATTTGCGAGGTCGATTAAACTCTAGTGTTGGCCAAATTTATAATTGGCAATTGGAAGGATCAAACAATGATATCGACTGGACAACATTATATAGTGCAGTAAATACGTATATTTCAACAGCACAATATTTTACAGTCCTGACAGAAAATATTGTTAACAAGTACTTATATTTTCGAGTTAATGTTTTTGCTGCTGAACATCCATTCCCAGGACTGACCGCATTTCAGATATATACACGTCATGATCAAATTTCATCTAATGCTATAAAATAATGACAACACAATGGTTTACAGACCTTGCGACAGAATTTTATGATAATATTTTTAACCCCGCCAAAAAGGTTGGAGATGATTCATTAGCGGCACGTGCGATAAATACCAGAAAAAATTATTCAATTCCAATGATAAATTCTCCATTGTCAGAGAAAGAAAAAAATTTTGTTCGTGTTATGTATATGCGGGGACCACAACTAAAAGAAGCAATAGAAAATTTTGAAGTGATAAGTAGATACTGTTATCCTGATGATTGTCTAGAAGAACTTAAACAAGTTGAAATTACATTTGAAAAAATATTGCTCGAGCTTGATCTTGGAAATTTGGATTTGATAATAAAATCGAACTTAATAAAACAACGAGCTTACGGTGAAAGAGAAGATATAAAAACATTTGTAGAAGATAGTCATGATGGTCTCAACAGATTTATGGAATCTAAAATAATAAGAATAAAACGAAACAAAAAGTTATACAATAGTTTTTTAAAACGAGAAATTTTTAAGTATCTCGGTATGTACTACCACGACAAAGAAACCCTAATTAAAATCGTTACTATGGTACCAGACACTGAGTTAATTATTAAAGCATACTCAAATGCAATTTTGCCAATGATACGTAAAAGACCAGAATTTGATCCGATTATTATTGACAGATCTATAAAGATAATCAAAAATTTTGACGATGAAATTAGTGATCTTAATGATATTGAGCGAGAAAAGTTTTTTGATAAAGTCAGCCAAACAGATTTAGTAGCAAAGCCTGATTCTTATTTTGATATAGATGAAGAAGATGATATTTCATTTCCATCAATCCAGCGCTCTAGACAATTGTCATTACGAAATTATTATGAAGAAACTGAGAAAATACTCACAAAACCATATGAAAAATTTATGTTAAAAATAGCTTTTGTTATTGGTCTGCTAACAATCGAACTAAAATCACTCAAAAAATTAATGCTAGCAAATTTTGTGGCCGCATATGCAATTATCAGGCATCATCTTGTCTTAAAAAATTTCACTTTAGATCAAATAAGTTTGTTATTAGGGTATATCGATAAAACAGAAAGCGATTATAGTAATTTGGTGAATGAAACAGATTTGTATGAACGTAAGTAGGAAATACTTTTGACTCATACACCTGGTTAAAGAAAAATGAGGTACTAACATATGAACCATATAAGGATACTTCGTCAGATGTTTATGACAAATACAGAATTTTTATAGCTGATCCTAAAAATAATATTTTCCGTGAGTTTCTTGATTCGATTGCTGGTATTAGAACTTTTAATATTGTGTAAAAAAAAATGTATAATGAAAAAACATATCATCGATTTCAATCATTTTTCAGAAGAAATTCCAAAACAAGATGTTGACGCACTAGTGCAATATTACAAATTTTATCACAAAAACCTCTGGTGTGTAAAAGAAGGTTATAAATACTACCGTAGAATACTTCGAGTAATATCATATTTGCCATTGTTAATGACTAGCGTTGGTATAATCTCAAGTGGAGCGTTATTAAATCCGTTTTTGTTAATAATATCTGGTGTCGGTGTCTCTCTTTCAACACTTGTAAATAAAAATTGAACCCAAACTTGAAACAAAAAAAAAATCTTGTAAAACAGCAAGTATCACCTACAAAAAATTACTTGATCAGATACGATCTTACTTGCGAGGTGTAAAATATGATATGGACGATTTAATACGCGAGTTTCGTATTATTGACAGTATGTTCACGGATATACTACCAATGAGAGTCAGCAGGTATGAAAAAAAATTATCATAAAATATGATTACAACAGTAGATGTTAAGAAAAAATCTAGAGGTCTCCAATTTTTTTTTGTAGAGGGGTGGGGTCTGTGATCTAGAATCCGCATTTGGTTTAGGATCAGCCTATTACTATACTGAAGAAAAAAATATTTTATCACCAAAAAAGGTTAATCCAGCAGGTCCTTAGAGTTCTGGTTCAGAATCCGCATTTGGTTTAGGATCAGCCTCTTAGCATACTACTATAGATACACAAATCTAATGTTGCTTGGTACATACATACCCAAATCCCATGTTATGTGGTAGATAGATACACAAATCCCATGTTATTTGGTAGATAGATACACATATCCCATGTTACTTGGTACATACATACACAAGTCCCATGTTATGTGGTAGATAGATACATAAATCCCATTTTATTTGGTAGATAGATACACAAATCCCACGGTATTTGGTAAATAGAGACACAATTCCCATGTTATTTGGTAGATAGATACACAAATTCCACGTTATTTGGTACAAACATACACAAATCCCATCTTATTTGGTAGATAGATACACAAATCCCAAGTTAATTGGTAGATAGATACACAAATCGGATCTTATATAGTAAATAGATACACGAATTCCATGTTCCTTGGTACACGCATACACAAATCCCATGTTATGTGGTAGATAGATACACAGATCCCCTGCCACTTGGTAGATAGATGCAGATATCCCATGCTACTTGGTACATGATACACAAATCGCATGTTATGTGGTAGATATATACACAAATCCCATGTTATTTGGTAGATAGGTACACAAATCCCATGCTTTTTGGTAGATAGATATAGGTACACAAATCCCATGCTTTTTGGTAGATAGATATACAAATCCCATGTTATTTGGTAGATAGATACACAAATCCCATGTCACTTGGTACATACATACACAAATCCTATGTTATTTTGTAGATAGATACACAAATCCCAAGTTATATGGTAGATAGATACACAAATTCCACGTCATTTGGTACATACATACACAAATCCCATCTTATTTGGTAGATAGATACACAAATCCCATGTTGATTGGTAGATAGATACAGAAATCGGATCTTATTTAGTAAACAGATACACGAATTCCATGTTACATGGTACACACATACACAAATCCCATGTTATTTGGTAGATAGATACACAAATCCCATGTTATTTGATACATAGTTACACAAATTCCACGTTATTTGGTACATACATACACAAATCCCATCTTATCTGGTAGATAGATACACAAATCCCATGTTATCTGGTAGATAGATACACAAATCCCATCTTTGTCGGTCGATGAATACACAAATCCCATGTTACTTCTCAAATACATACACAAATCCCATGTTACTTGGAATATACATACACAAATTCCATGTTATTTGGTAGATAGATACACAGATCCCATCTAATGTGGTAGATAGATACGCAAATAACATGTTACTTGGTAGATAGACACACAAATCCCGTCATATTTGGTAGATAGATACACAAATCCCATGTTACTTGTTAGATAGATACACAAATGCCATCTTCTTTGGTAGATATATACTCAAATCCCATCTTATTTGGTAGATAGATAGACAAATTCCATCTTGGTTGGAAGATAGAGACACTAATCTCATGTGACTTGGTATATACATACACAAATCGCATGTTATTTGATAGATAGATAAACAAATCCCATCCTTTTTGGTAGAGAGAAACACAAATCCCATCTTATTTGGTTTGGTAGATACACAAATTCCATGTTACTTGGTATATACATACACAAATCCCATGTTATTTGGTATAAACACACACAAATTCCATGTTATTTGATACATAGATACACAAATTCCATCTTATGTGATAGATAGATAACAAAAATCCCATATTACTTGGTATATGCATACAAAATTCCCACGTTATGTGGTAGACAGTTACACACATTCCATGTTATTTGGTAGAAAGATACACAATTCCCATGTTACTTGGTAGATAGATACACAAATCCCATCTTATTTGGTAGATAGATACACAAATCCCATCTTATTTGGTAGATAGATACACAAATCCCATCTTATTTGGTAGATGGATACACAAATCCTATGTTACTTGGTACATACATACACAAATCCCATGCTACTTGGAATAAACATAAAAATTATATGTTATTTTGTAGATAGATACATAAATCCCATGTTATTTGGTAGATACACAACTCGCATCTTATTTGGTAGATAGAAACACAAGTAATTCTTTTACTTGGTAGATAGATACACAAATCCCATCTTGTTTTGTAGATATATACTCAAATCCCATCTTATTTGGTAGATAGATACACACATTCCATGTTATTTGGTAGAGAGATATACAAATTCCATGTTAGTTGGTAGATAGATATACAAATCCCATGTGACTTGGTATATACATACTCAAACCCCACCTTCTTTGGTGGATAAATACACAAATCCCATCTTATTTGGTAGACAGACACACAAATCACATCTTATTTGGTAGATAGATATAGACATCCCATCTCATTTGGTAGATAGATACTCTAATCCCATCTTATTTGGTAGACAGATACACAAATTCCATGTTAGTTTGTAGAGAGATATGCAAATTCCATGTTAGTTGGTAGATAGATACACAAATCCCATATAATTTGGTAGATAGATACACAAATCACATCTTATTTAGTAGATAGATACACAAATCCCATGTTTCTTGGTAGCTAGATACACAAATCCCATGTGACTTGGTATAAACATACACAAATCCCATGTTACTTTGTATAAACATACACAAATTCCATGTTGTTTGGTAGATAGAAACACAGTTGGTAGATAGATACACAAATCCCAAATCCCATCTTATTTGGAAAATAGATACACAAATAACATGTTATTTGGTAGATAGATACACATATCCCGTCTTATTTGGAAGATAGATACACAAATTCCATGTTACTTGGTAGATAGATACACAAATCCCATATTATGTGGCAGAAAAATACACAAATCTCATGTTACTTGGTAGATAGGTACACAAGTCCCATGTTATCTGGTAGGTAGATAAACAAATCCCATGTTATTTGGTGAATAGATACACAAACTCCACGTTGTTTGATAGATAAATACACAGATCCCATATTACATGGCAGATAGATAAACAAATACCATGTTTTTTGGTAGATAGATACGCAAATCCCACCTTATTTGATAGATATATACGCAAATGACATGTTACTTGGTAGATAGATACACATATCCCATGGTATTTGGTAGATAGAAACACAAATCCCATGTTAACTTGGTAGATATATACACAAATCCCTTCCACCTTGGTAGATAGATACTCAAATCGCATCTTATTTGGTAGATAGATACACAAATTCCATGTGGTTTGGTAGAGAGATATACAAACTCCATGTTAGTTTGTAGATAGATACACAAATCCCATCTTATTTGGTAGATAGATACACAAATCCCATGTCACTTGGTAGATAGATACACAAATCCTATGTGACCTGGTATGTACATACAGACATCCTATGCTATGTGGTAGATAGATAGACAAATCCCATCCTTTTGGTAGATAGATACACAATCCCGTCGTATTTCGTACATGTATACACAAATTACATATTATTTGGTAGATAGATACACACATTCCATGTTATTTGGTAGATAGATACACAGATCCCGTCTTAATGGTATATAGATAAACAAATCCCATGTTTCTTGGTACATACATATACAAATCCCATGTTATTTTGTATATAGATACACAAATTCCATGTTATTTGGTAGATAGATACACAAATCCTATCGTATTTGGTAGATAGATACATAAATCCCATGTTACTTGGTACATACATACACAAATCCCATCTTATTTGGTAGATAGATACACAAATTCATGTTAATTGGTAAACAGATACACAAATCCCATGTTAGTTGGTGCATACATACACAAATCCCATGTTATCTGGTAGATAGATACACAAATACCATGTTACGTTATAGACAGCTACACAAATCCCATCATATTTTGTAGATAGATACACAAATCCCGTCTTATTTGGTAGATAGATACACAAATCCCATGTTTCGTGGTACATACATGCACAAATCCAATGTTATTTGGTAGATAGATTCTCACATTCCATGTTATTTGGTACATACATACACAAATACCATGATATTTGGTAGATAGATAGACAAATCCCATGTTATTTGGTAGATACACAAATCCCATGTTGTTTGATAGATAGTTACACAAATCCGATGTTATTTGATATATAGATGCACAAATCCCATCTTATTTGGTACATACATTGACAAGTCCAATCTTATTTGGTAGATAGATCCACAAATCTCATCTTATTTGGTAGATAGATACACAAATCCCATGTTACTTTGTAGATAGATACTGAAATCCCATCTTATTTGGTAGATAGATACACAAATCCACGAATTGTTAATAGGAGTGTATGTAAATGAAACAAGTTACCAGGTATAGTTGATGATAGTGGATGTGTTGAATTGTTTCTTGCAGTATAGTTTTATCATATATCCCAGTCGTATTTCCCTGCGTCATAAAGGAGCAAAGGTGGATGCTGGTATTTTCTTTTTCGCCAAATAATAAGTTGTAAATTGTTCATAACATCCGAGACAAATTCATTGAATTCGCAGACATAGAAAACAATTATCTGTAGATTAATTCGCTTCTTGTCGAGTCTTGATTAAATAGCACTTTCTCAAATCCAATCCAATAATTAATATGTCCCATTAAATTAGACGGCAATTATTTGTCTCCCTTAAAATAAAATAAGTTAACGCATTGACACTATTTCCAAATTCACAATTTTACTATTCCAGTATCGTTTATTTCGGTTTTCATCTTGCCCGTCATTTTGCTATGTACTTTGCATGCAATATTGTCTGAGATACCATACAGTATAATAGAATGGAGAAATGAATGGCATAGTGCTAAATACAGAAGTGAGAGACCGCAATAAAAAAAGTGATGGAAGCAATTTTACTCAGATGCGGGAGAAGAATTATGAGTGCAATATGTAAGGGAACGCGCACAAAAGGAAGGGAACGAGATCCCATAATAAAGTTTATTGTTATATCATGTTGTACTTGGCAACATGATCTAAAGAATAAAGCAGAAAAATATCGGAAAATCAAGTTTTAACAGAGAATTACAGAAGGCAGTGTAGCCTACCTGTAGAACAGTTTTTACTTTTGCTCTGTTATTTCTTCCGGAAATAAATAGAACTGTAGCATCTCACAAAAATGTTCTTTCATTTGCGCAAATGTAAGTAAACATAAGAGATGCATGCTTAAATTTCTTATTAAAGGGTATCCCACTGACTACCTACGACTGGAATATTTTCTAATTATGTTGGTGTCAGATCTAATTACCGTTAAGAAAATGAACCTCAGTGGTGCTGGCTTACGTACGCAGACAGAGGTAAAGTTGTAGCGTACGCGATTGACACATATTAATTACAAATCAGTCAGATAATAAGAACACGTCAAAGCAAAATTGATTCTAGTGTGATTTCTAACCATCCATAGCAATTCCCATTCAATCTTGCATCTTTAATTTAGCGTTCGATGGGGAGTTTCAATACACAAATTCAATCCATATTTCCGCATTACGCAATAGAAAATGTTGCTAGTGTACACATTGATTTGTCGGCTCCAATGTACTTTTAAGGAATATCATTACAAATTCTTTCCGCTCGCTAACAGCAAAACATATATTAAAAATTGTGTACTTAATGTTTATTTTTGAAGATTCCATCAATCTTTTGTTTATTGTATTTGCATTATTGACCAGCGAGTCAAGCATAAGGCAAGAAACCAAATGTTTAAGCATTATAATTAAATTAGCTGTTATGTATGCATGTATATATGTTTGCTGTAGATGCATACGTACATATATAAAATATTATGCGTGTTTGTGCGCATGCCTTAATTTCATACAAATGTTTTGGATGAATATGAAAATTCTTTAAAAGCAGGGTCTATGAATGTGGTACCGTTTATAAATGTGAATTGTTGTTCAAACTCGATTCACAACGAGCTTGACATGCGTTGGTAACAAAAGGATGAGTTGGTCCTGGACCTCGATAGAGACCTTTTTTATGTCACCCATGTATTCTATGCTCTGCGATGTCGTGGACGATCATTTCTCTCTCAACGAAAGATTTATTAGGAAAAATTCTCACCTTACATAAACAATTTTCTGAGAAAATGCACAAAAGCTCTTTATGGAACATGTTTCATTTTTATTCAACAAATCATATACAAGTTGCATTAGGTTTGAAGAGAAGAGCAAACGAGTTGGACAAAAATTGAGGTAATCAATCAAATTGAAATTTTTCCAAGTGTTTATTAGAGTGAGAGGGGACAAGTTAAAAGACTTTTGGCCCACTTTCTGTTCCAATTTATTTAACAAAACATGTACGGATGATGCTGAAAGTCTGCTAAAAGAAGCTAGTATTTCTTATCAAAATATATTATGTTGTACTTTCAAAAACGTTTTGTTAATGTTGCGAGAAATCTTAAAAATGGTAACTCCAATCGAATTTAGTGGTAGAGAAAAGACAGATCCACAATCTCAAAAGTATTTACAAATGGTATCTCTGAGCAAGAATAATATTAATTCAGCCACCTCTTTCACCCTCATCTTTCAGCTTTTCATTCCGCCGACATTGCTTTAATAGAGGAACGGAGAAAATCCACAAATAATGAAGAACTGGTTGGAGTTATCTTAATAGATATTTCCAGTGCATCTGAATTTCTTCTCCATGAACACGTTCTGAAAAATCAAAAGCTTATGGTCGAGGGGAAAAGTAGCTGTAAAACTGACTAAGGCCTATTTACAAAATAGAGAAAAAAATGTTCGGAAAAATAATCAACTAAAGCGTATTTCTAATAATTAGCAAAAGAGTCTGACAGCATTATTGTGCCTTTGTTTTAGAAAGGTGATCATTCCGATGTCAATAATTTCAGATGTATAAGTTTGTTTGTTTGTTTCGTTTTTTTTTTTTTGTTTTTTTT
>JAECUM010032885.1:0-65676 GCA_016617855.1 Megalonaias nervosa | reverse complement strand
GTGTGTGTGTGTGTGTGTGTGTGTGTGTGTGTGTACAGACAGACAGACAGACAGAAACAGAGAAAGACAGACTGAGAGCGAACAGTCCAAAACCTTTTTTACTAGACTAACTGGACTAATCGCTTTCTACTTTGAGTCTTTATCACATGCCATAACAACTCTTGGACAAGACAGACAATAAACAGAAAAGAAAGCGTTATAATTACGAAAGGTTATATGGCTATGTCTAAAAGAAATTTGTTTGAAAATGTTCGGTCGCCTCTAATTGGATTGAATTGTGATGTTAAAATGGCAACGAAGCTGGGATGGACCTACAAAAGGAGAAGCAATAGCACCGTCAGTTTTCTGAGATGGCAGGAGATAGTTCCGTAACTTTGCCCCTGTCAAATTTCTTAACTTGAGGCTCTTTTTAGCTATTATTGTTTAATAATTAAAAATATGATATATTTGTGAATTAGGTGTTTCGGGCTTGTGTTGTACTTGAAACTGATGTGAAGCCCATATACCGCCCATAGTTACTTTACAGTACGTAGACGGTGAAATACAAGTAGTCGGCTAGGAAAAAGAACTATAATTCCATGGCAGTGGACATGTGGGTCCAGGGCACGTAGAATATCCGCAAACGTCATGGATGGCAAACATTTTGACTTGCATCAAACTGTTTAGTATACAATGTCTTTTGTTTCAGAATTATCACACAGGAAAAGGGTTTGTGTTTGCACAGTGAGCATCGCGTGGTGTCAAAATGGCCTTCCGATGTGAAAAAATCTCTGTATTAAATTTCGTGTTGGGGTGCAAAAATTTCTTTTGCTATGATCAGCAATCGACTTCTCTGGTCAAGTGAATATTAGATATATTATGCTTTGTTTTAATATAGCTATTGAAAAAATGAACATTTTTTGACCTTATTTGTTTATTTTATTGTTGTATGCTTTTTTGATACTAGGCAGGTGAATGCTGCATTAAATCTGTGCATGCAAAATGTCCCTTGCACCCTGTATGTAACGTGGTGAAAGCGTAGATTTTGTCCCTGATAATTCGTTGTTTCTGTGAAAACAGTAATAATGATATAATAAGAAGAAGGTCAGGTACTACGAAATCTCAGTAGTAATTATAGGTGAGTGAGTAATGAACAAACTAAATGAATAATTTAATTGAAAAATGGAGGAAGGTGATTTTTATAGGCGTATGGGAGTCCTTTTGGAGTCTTCGTGGTTTAAGCCGCTTGGTTTCATTGTTCTAAGACAGCGCATCTAGTAAGATTCGTTTATTTTCCTCGTTTCGATTGCGCATATGGACAAACCACTGTGCTATTTTGATATTGTCAGAAATATTGCCCTCTTTGACTTGCAACTAGATATACTGCATGAGATTATGTGAAAGCAACTGATGACCCAGAATTCAATAGATCGCCGTTGAACTTGGAATATGGTATGGCCATCATCTTATGACGTGCTCTAGGAATCTGTTATCAAAACGTAGCAAGTTAAAATGTTTTTGTTTTAGTGTAAGAGTGCTTTCAATGCCAATCTGCTCGACGAGTCAAACGGAAGCAGATAATGAACTCAAAAGAAGAATCGTGTCTTCAACGTTTCCCCAAGAAAATGCGGATTTCTACATTTCAATATCCAGATAAGCAGAGTCCTGATATAAACATGAAACTGGATAAAGTCGAAAAGAAGAGAGATCTAACATGTGCGCCTTCATGTGATCTGCTTGAAAACATTCAAATGTGGGGCAGCTGGAACTCATTCATTACTGCACATCATCTCTAGTCCAAAGTGCTGGCAACATAGAAACACTGTGACTCTTCCGCAGTTGAACAGAACATCGTGACAGAAACTCATCGAATATCTGAAAGGGCTGCTGCAAAATACCGAGAACTTTAGCTTTTGCTTCACTAAGATTGCAGTGGCATAACTAACCCTTCAGATTCATGCACACGTGTCGTAGCTTAAACAATGTCGTGATCCTTTCATATTGAACTGGTCTATGTTACAAGTCTCCGACAAATTGTGTGACCATTTAATCTGTGTTGTGCTAATGTACCACTAAAAACAAATTTAATTATTATGATCTATCGTTTCTTTAAAAGATGATATCTTTAGAGTCCAAGGAATATATGACACACTGCCGCAACGAAATAATGCATTGTTTTAGTTTTATGTATTTTTAACCTCTCATATTAAAGTGCACGATACCTGTAAATTAAAGCTTTCTTTTTTTAGATTAACGTTTTTTGTGTTTAAAGAAGAACCACGGGTGAGAATATCTTGATTATTATAATAATGGTAATTTATGCTGGGAGGTCAAAGGCTCGCATAGTTTGTTCAATCCTACGAGCAAGCCTCCACAAAGGTAAATAATTTTGTTTTCTTATTCTGAACATATTTTTACAGTAAGAATATTTTTCCCAAATTTGCCGCAATCTTTCCTAGTTCCGAGTAGTATGCTATAGACGTTTCTTGTGCGAATTAATTACATAACCACACCTTTTCATATATATATATATATATATATATATATATATATATATATATATATATATATATATATATAAAGATTGGTCATGTGAGCCCATCCTTCAGTCATTCAGTGTTCTTCTCCATCTACACCAGTTAAGAAGGGCGATGATTTTTAATAAATGATGCTTCAGGAGGATGAGTAGATGACAGCAAAGTTTTCAGATCCTTGATGCATTCCCCCAGGGGAGGGTGGATCGGAGTCAAAGGTAATATTTTTATTGATGATATGAACTCTTTCCCGTTACATGGTCCCTTAGTCAATAAATTGTTTGAACACATAAATTGAACTCATGCTCAATTATTACACCTTGATCTTCTACAGCTTAGCTCACATGAAAACGTCAGATTTATCGTAATATGTACATTCCTTCATATATGCAAATTTATCGAGAGACTTTATGCATGATTTGTAATTTGGGTTGTTTTGTCCGAGTTCAAGTTTTATGATCACAAATTTGGTAACTAGTTGTCCTAAACAACTCCTTCTATACCGATTAAGAGAGGCTGCTCATATTTGGTACGATGTGTTACGGGGTAACTGGTGAAAAGTGATGGAATGTTGAAAATATACAAATACGGATATTTATAATGGCTTCAGTCTCTATGTATTGTATTTTGACATGTTTGTCTGTTCGCTGACGTGTGAGTTTGGTAAGCTGAAATATTTTTCATTTGCACTTCTTCGTTTTAAAAGTTGGCTACTGATCTTTCCCTTAAAAAAAGCACGACAACTAGCAATTCGCTGCCTAAATAGTCATTTTATATAACATTTTGCTAAGGCATCACCCGTATACTATACAGGTCAATTTTCTGCATAATGCCCTCTCTTGTTGCTATGAAGACCGGCAAAGTTACATTCTATACGTGCACACAATATACATCACAAAGTATCTGTTGTCAAAACTTTTTTCATCCATACATATGAGTAAAAACACTGATTGCACACCCAAATTTACCGATATGATCACGCATCAGAGCTTTCACCAGGCTTACCCGTGTACAAGCTAAATTGCATGAAAGATCTTCGTGTACATTTCTCGTGCTTTAGCTCGTGCACTTTGATTGCTCATGCATAAAAGAGCTGTAGCAGGCCATTTACTTCATACACACATCAGCCCCCGAGTTCTGCTGGACAAGTTAATTTTTCATCAGTGAGGATCATACGTAGCGTCTTTAGGTAGGAATTCATTATTTTATGCATAAAAGATATATAAAGCTGCATTTCATTCCAAAATGAAATGTTGCAGTCGAAGTCATTGCTGTTTTCCATGCCGTTACAAACCGCTAAAAGCATGTGTCGCAGGGCGAGTGCACAATATTTCACGAAACCACTGCATGCCTTGGTTTCTCCAACTTTATTTATTCGCACAGTTTTTGAAAACTTAAACATTACTTTTCAATTAAATTTAAAATTGTAACATAAATTAAAAGTATACACGTAATGAGATTAGCTAGCCTTTTGCAAAATGTTTTAACACTTTTCAAATCTCTTTATCAAATTTAACATTAATACATGGCAAACACGTGCACTTCATTCTATCTGTAGAAAGGGGAGGGGACGAATGATAACACCCTCCCTTCTCACAATTAACACAATGTAACTAACTCTGGCAGTATCTGACTCCTCATTGACTACCTTGTCTTTTTTCTAGACTATCTTCACATTTAATACCATTAACCTACACTATCGTAAAGCAGACATTCTCGACCTTTCCCCGTGTCAAATACAAGTAAATTCTGATTTATTTTTTATGGTCCCGTGGCTTTTGTCTTGTTCACTTTATCGTTGTTTTCGAAGTCAAGTTCGGAGTGAATGCGACTATATAAAATATTCAATACCCCATAATCAGTACAGTTTAAATTAAAATTCTAATTAAGTTTGTTTTATTTCACTGTCATTTGGGAAATATTTTGTAACGTTTTCAGTATGTTCCTTTACTATATTGTATACGTATAGTAGAGGTCATAACCCTTCTATCTTTTGCTTAGAAGAGACGGACTCAACGTTGGATTTCGTGAGGTAATTTCGAAGTTTTTAATGTACATAATGTTCAATGGCCGCACTCACTCCAAAGTAGAGGGGAGGCGTTGTCTTCTTTACGGTGGTTAAGTTATGAGTAAATAAATGCGCCGATATTATAGGGAAATTATAAAGGTAGTCATCGAGGGGTCAGATTGTGAACTGCGAGAGTTAGTTAACGTAAGTTGGAACCGAAAAGTGTTATCATTATAGTGTTCTGTTTCTACTGATACAATCAAGCACCTGCGATATCAAATGAACGTGCTCTTGCACATAAACTCGTTAAATTCGAACGATTCTCACGGGCCAGAGTAGCAGTGGCTTGTTGCCCGTACAGTACATGCACGAGAGTGGTCTCGCGATTGTAGTTTAGTAATTGTTAGAATATTTAATATCAAATTATTCCACACGTTTTGGAGTATATTACTGCTAAAGTTGTTATTTTGCTTTGGAATAATGCGTAATGACGTTTTTTAATTTGAGAATTGGAGAATTTCCATGAAGGAGTTCATTATATTGGGTACCTAAATGGACAATCATTTGCCTCGTACCCCTTTCTAGTGACTGAGAATTGGGTTTAAAACGTCGCAAACTTGCTGTTTTCAGGTTCATCACACTAGTCGTTACACCATGTATTTTGACGAAGTATAAAACATTCGTGTGTACTTTTGAATTGACCCCTAGAGCATGCATTTGTAATGTTGCTGAAGTTATTCACCCGTAACATCAATGACCACTATGGTCTGAATATATCAGACCTAAGTAGCCGTGGTGGATCCGTGATAAGCGTGCTGTTCTCGAAACAAAATGGTACTGTTTCGAATCTTTAGCGTCGGATTAGGTTGGTTCAGTTATCGCAGTGTCTTAGGGCAGGCCCGGCACTAGGATGTGCGGAGCCCAAGGCAGCATGCGGTGCCCAAGGCAGCAAGCGATGAGCGCGGTGCCCCAAGAAATAAAAAAAAAATGCATTGCAGAGAAGCGCGGGGCCCAAGGCGGTTGCCTCGTTCGCCTTGCCCTAGGGCTGGGCCTGTCTTAGGGCAAGACACTTGATTACAATTACCTCAAAACAAAATAACCTATTTGTGTTCCTGTGCCGTAAAACATCAAACCAAACCAAATCAGACCGAAATGAAATCTAACTGAACTGAGACGAGGGCATGTTATGCAAACATGTCAATTCACCAATTAGATTACAGCTTCCACTTGTAAGAAAGTTAAAATCCACCGAGAAAAGTAATGTTTCTATCGACTGTTCTCCACAACACGAAATGCAACACTTTATTTGATGAGTTATTAAAATCAAGTTGACTAGAACTCCAAAGGTCACTAGCCATGAACCGTAATCGATGCCATAAAGATCAACTAATTACGAATTGATTTGGATTTTAATCAGAATGGACAGAGTATATGGCCGATGTTGTGAGACACCTTGAGTACATGTGTTCTCATATATATATATATATATATATATATATATATATATATATATATATATATATATATATATATATATGGATCGTTTCAAAACCGCTTTGTACTTTGTAAATATTTGGTCACGTTTAAGAAACTACTAGTTTCATCTAGTGACAGTTTCTTAAATATTTTGCATTTATATAAGCAATTACCATAGCGTAATATAGGTATTACCAGCAGTTACCATAACGCAATCTAGATATTACCAGGAAATATCATAACGTAATCTAGGTATTATCAGCAGTTAAAAGTCATTATAGTGTACAGCTTTTTTGTATTATTTGATGCAGGACTAAGATTAAATCTCTCCTTTAACATAAAAGTAATACATTTAGACGGTCATATTAATGTCGCGAAGTTATTTATTTTTAAGTAATATGCAAATAGTATGTGTGTATTTGTATTTATGTATGAATGTATGTGTGTATGTATGTTGTAGGGTTTAACGCCATTTTGCAGCACAAGATAGGTTATACATGGCGGCCAGTATAACTGGTGGAGGAAGAACCCTGGAAAACCCCGGGAAGAACCACCGACCCACGAGAAGCTACTGGCAAGCTTTCTCACGTACCCACGTTAGCCGAGCCCAAGACTCGAACCCACTCAGAGGTGAGATGGCAGTGATCCGGAACGGTAAGCGCTTTAGACCACTCGGCCACTCGGGACCCTATGTATGTATGTATGTTTGCATGCTCGTACATATATATGTATGTATGTATGTATGTATGTGCGTGCGTGTGTGTGTGTGTGTGTGTGTGTGTGTGTGTGTGTGTGTGTGTAAAGACTTATTAGAGTATTATTGACATTTAAGGTTCATCAGAAGTTTTCATTTTGAACATACCATTTGAAATGAGCACAAAGGAATGCCCAGATTTTAATTAATTTCAGCTGCTGTAGTTGTCAGATTACATAATTGTAACAACTGATGGGCAAGAATACTTAATAATTATAGCTTGTCCCATGAAAAAGGTAGGCAAATGAAGATATACGTGATTAGTTTCAACACAGGACCAATTTTGACTCAAGTCCATGAACCGCTTTTCAACGAATTTTGTCGATATGTGACTATTTGTCATTTTTGATGGAATGTTGCGTGCCCTCTTAGCAGTCTTCTAGAGAGGGTTCCAAGCCCATGCATTTTATTTCCCCATCTATCTATTGCAGTGACAGTGTGCAGTTTCAGACGTACAACATGAATGTGGCATTGATATTTGCGGTCCTGTTATGCTCAGGTAGGTTCACAACTGCAACACCGCCACCTTCAATCAAACCTTAAAATAGAAATACCTGTTTACATGTAACAATAGTATGCCAGAGTTGTTTTCTTCTCTTTTGTATTTTATGTTGTCCTATTTTTAAATAACCTTTTTGATATAGTGCATGGGTGTCAAAGTAAAGCGTACTCAAAATAGTCTCGCGGCCTGTTTACTGATGGGCGATTTGCACATTTTACAAACGGAAACCCCAACTCTTCCAGTTGGTGTAATAAACCTTACCGAAAAACAACGAAAACAAATAATTTTAATGTTTATCCTGAAGACGCTAAACATCGGAAACAGTGGACGATAATGCAATTTCACTGTCAGTTGAAACTAGTCTGTTCTGATCGATCTTTCTTCGTCACAAACGTACTATCTTTAAAGGTGACAACAGCGAATGTTCCTACCCGAGAGGAAATAAATCGTATATTTTATATATTTTATTTTCATTTTAAATATTAAATTTGTTTTAGCCCTTTCATCAAAATAACATGTTATATTAACTTTGTTTATTTAGCCAAACATCCAACTTTCAAAATCGTGTCTCTCTGTATATACAAACTTAGGGCATTGAACTGAGGAATCACTGCAAAAACGCATTTCAAACTCGATCCCACTTTACAAATGTCGTCTTCACGTCGGTTGGTCTAAAAAGAAAAACTGGGCTTGTTCTTAAGTAACACACCATCCCCAAAAAACGTCCGCGAACGTATATATATGAATTCCTTTCGGAGATCATTCCATTATCCTTCTTCCCAGCAGTTCAATGAACATCGTCATATTTGTGGTAATAACAATTTTGATCCAGCTATTGATCATGCCATAGGTTTGACGTTAATAGGACTACAAACGCAAACGTGTGTGTGTGTGTGTGTGTGTGTGTGTGTGTGTGTGTGTGCGCGCGCGCTTTTAACGTTGCCTTAACAATTTTTCAGTCATATCGCTACGATGTCTGCAGTGTGGAAGTTTATAGTGATGTCTAGCTCTGGGTCATCATGGCGCAGACATAGCATCATGCCCCACCCAGTCACATTATCCTGACACCAGGCCGACCAGTCCTAACAATAACCTCTTAATGCTGAGTGCCTAGCGAGGCAGCTGTTAGTACGATTTTTGTAAGTCTTTGGTATGACTCGGCCGGCGTTCGAACCCGCGACCTTCCGCATTTGAGGCGGACGCTCTAACAACTAGGCCACCGGAGCGGTGCAGATGTGTGTAATTGCGTTGTGGATGCTTTGAGGAAATAAAAGATCAAACTATCACAAGAACATCTATGTGCAGGAAAGAGTTTCTATAATCGGCTAACAAACGATAAATCTGTTTTGTTGTAAAAATCAACAAAGCAATATCTGCAATATGGGATCGATTTTAAATCCTGTTTTTTTAATTACTATTTTTTCATTAAATTTCTGAGTGAATGCCAAACTTTGATCAACTTGTTGCTCTTGACCGTACCAGTTGGATTTTGGCAGAAATGATAAATGCAGATTACGGAGTGACGCTAATCTATGAATCATCTAGCCAAGTTTATATAATCGAGGATGAGGTTTGAGCACACTTTGGTCGGAACAATGACGTTGCCAAACTTCTAAATGATGACGAAAGGTGAATAGTCTTTCTTGTCAGACGCAAAATGACGCCCCTGTAAGTAGGAGGCACATTATTTAGAAGATCCAACTTCATATCATTCTCGAGTATTCGGTTTAGGAGAAATTATGGTCCGAACGTGGAAGTTGAGCGGACTTTTCATTTTTGCATAACCAAACAAAACGTACGCGGTTTTAATTTGTCAAATCAAGTTAATTATAGCGTTAAACGACGCAGTCTATCTAATTCACTATATTTGCGAACTCGTATGACGCGTATACCTTCAAATGTTTCAATAGGTATTCATGTTGTAAACAAATTATTTTGCATGCAGTGAACCATTGATTATTCGAAGGAATCGGTGTACTCTATTTGCCCTGCATAGATGTTCGAATCTATTCTATCTGTATTTATCATTTTACGTATGTTTCGAAACAGTCGTCAGATGATTTTAATGTGCAACCAATTCTGCCTTTAAGGCAACGTCTATTGAGGAATCACTTGTCTTAAACTGAAACATTTTATTTCAAGAATACAGACCATGAACTTTTTAAGTAACTACCTGTCTTCAAGGACTAGAATTCTCGCTCCTACTAGGCGGCTATCCAAAGGAGATTTGGATGTACTGCAGTTGTCGGCTCGCAAATGACTTGACATTTTGTTATACGAAATGATTAAATTGTGCTTGCTTTCACCACATATGGTTGTGGAGTTCAATCACCCGACTGTATATCTTCAGCTGCATGCTGAAACCTCCGATTTTACGCCCATAGTTTGAGTGACATCATGCATTTATTGCTATCGAAAATTAGAAATTCTGCAATACGACATATCGTTATCACATAATTTAGTTTTTAATACAGTCAAAGAAATGTTTTGCTGGCAACTCTGGATAACCGATCTTCATCTGTTCAAAGTTCGACTGTAATTTTAGCATTAACAAATGTGTCGCAATTCTTACGACTGCAATAAGAACAACAATGGGATAGATCCATCAACACAATTAACCGTGCGAAACATGTTGATTGTAAACAAAATTACATAATACATTTTAGATAATCGTGTTATCGCATTATAGAATCACCAAATCGATTAAGCAAAGTGTCATACATCTATAATAATTCATAAAATCCTACAAGTTTGTTGCTTGTAATAATTAAAAAATCAAACAAAATAAAACTACTTCTTTTCAAAATTGGACCATGCCATCTTGTTTACAGTATTGAAATGTACAGGAGATTCCTTTCGGTAGACCTTTCACAATAGAATCTCATTCAACTAGACTGTGTTCCTCCGTGAAATCCCCTTGGTACAAGAGGCTCGCATATAGCTGAGAGCTCGCGGAATATGCCAGTCTCGTTGAATCAACCAATAAAAGTAGATTAAATCAAATTTTGAAAACTTCTGGTTTCAATTTCAGATCGTGTCACCGGCGAAGAGATTCCAGGTAAATATTTGAAATCTCGATGACCTGATTAATGTACAGAAAGACTATAAAGATGATTTCGTCTCTACTGAAGTAATTCATTGTATTCAAATATTTGATATCTTCTTTAACCGCTGAGTGAAATTACATTAAACTATTTAAAGGAACACGAAATAACCGGAACCTTTCTTAGAGTAAGTTTTTCATTACAGTTAGATAGGTAAAAGTACTTCTTTGAAACACTTGAAATACAGGTATTTCTGGGGTTTCGGCCCCTGCACCCCCACAAAGGGTCCTTCCAAAAAACAGTTCGCATACTTGTTTATTGCCACCCACCCAACAAATATCTGCAACTAATGATCTAATGCAACCAAAGTTGGTCTTAGATGTAATTTTCAATCGGTTTCTTTATTATTTCATTTACACTTTAAAGGTAAGAAAAAGAATGTGAAACGTCTTGCTAAATCATTTCTTGTTTATAATGAAGATGAAAAAAGACATGCATTTGTTTCAACGGTAACCCTGGCAGTCTCGTATATTTTACCTGTCACTTGTTATTACATTTGTAGGCATTCAATTCAGTTGCATATAATTTTACATTAACCAAGATATTTTACATTACATCGAAAGCTATTTTCAATACCGATCGGGTGATAAGATGTCTAGATCAATAGCTAGAAATAAGTCTTAAAAGGCATTTGGTTTTTGTTTGGCTTGTTGGTTTGCTTTTTTTTCCCAACACAGCGGAAAATAATTTCAAAATCATTTAGAGTTAGCAACTTATTATGTTTTATGACCTATTACAATCAAATAGTTTTACGTAAAGTGATATTTAAGTAAACGTAAACTTTATACACATAATTTGTTTTAGAAATGAAATAAATATAAATGTACCGGAATCCATAGTACGGATGGATTTATTTTATTATATTCAAAGTGGAATGCCATGGTCTTGCTTCATTGATCCTAAATAGATAGTAATCCATCAAAGTGACCAGTATTTATACTTGTTGACAATATGTATATTAACTGGATGGTACCATACAAGAAAATATAAATAAAAGTTGCACTCTCTCGCCCTCGATATTCGGCTACGCTAAACGAAATAGTTTGCAAATGTTGGCGTAGGCATCTGCACGTGTAAAAGTGTATACACGTGTACAGCCTCGATGCTTATTAACCATTCTTTCTCAAGTCTTCGAGTTTAGCACATGACGATAAAGGCTTTATGCATCATGGAAAAATACGATTATACCTAAAATCATGAATGTTGCTGAGAGAAAGCATCAACAATATTATTAGTGTTTGTTTTTAGGTTTGTTCATGCTAGTAGGATGAAACTGGCATACATTTCGGTTAGTACCACACATTTTGCAACAAACTCACTGTAACCTATATTTCTTTAAATACGTTACCCGATGATAATTCTATGGGCGAACTACTAATACCGTGCAAATGCAGCCCTCTCATGCTAAAATGTTTAACTACATTAAATAAAAGTCATCTGTCAACCCAAGTGGTAGTTAGAGTGATATCCCAATGAGGTTCGTGTCCACTCATGTGCATACATCGGTTACTACTTACTCTCGTGCCCAGTAGTACGCTCCCTACATATAAGTCTTGTAATCCACATACAAGTATTTTGGAAGTTTTCGACCTAAAAGCAAGTTGGAGATGTGTACTCTTCGAAAGGACGTATACTCCAGCAATAAATTTCGAACTATTCTTTTCTTTCTTTTTCGAAGATGATGTCTTAGCATCGTCACCTTGCCATCCTCGCACACTTAGGCGCCCTTGGTAAATACATGCACTGGTCGCTAGTGTGTCTCTCGCATAGCTATTGCGGTATTCAGATGCATATATTTGAAAATCTGGTGTGTGATGTAGAAAAGTCTGTATAATTTCCGCTACGGCAGGATACGTAGAAAAGTTTTCTATATTAATATGGCCTTTCGTGCAGGTAGCGTTGTCTTACATTTGATATTATAGCGTCTACGTTGTAAGCAACATTGGTAACTCTTCAGCACATATTGATGTGTATGTAGTGCATGTACTATAGTACTCTCAATTATATTGCTGAATAGTTTCTGCCGCGGTCGGATGCGTACAGGTAAGTTTTATGTACATAATTTAGTCATAGCATCCACTTCATAGTTGCTATAAGTTACGCTTCGGCGATTGTATTTGTTTAGGTAGTCGATTAGCCGTTTCTACAGTTGACGTTTATTTGAATTCATATTTTAGCGTCCACATCGCCATCATTAATAGCGATGCGCCAATATTCTACCTGAACCAGCTTCCTCGTGATCCCCTTTTACAGGTAGTTGTCAATGCATAGCTCTATAGTACACTCCGAATTTATAAAGGATTAAGCGTGCCGCGCTACACACATTATATGCCGTTTTGTCTTACATATTTACACCTAACGCAAGATCCATGCGTAAGCTTTGTATACTGTTACGTATATGTAATTAAATTGCTTGTGTGTTAGTTTTAAAATTCTTTTTATTTTATTTTTGTTTCATTACATTTTATTGTAATGATTATTGAAAGGATTCAAAATTCTTTTTCAGTAATTAGATATTTTCTTTTACTAAATGTTATTTAAGACGTAAAAGTGTTACATGAGAATTATTTTTAGTTAACCTAGTTCGTCTTGGGCTGGCAAGAACGTAAACAGGCAGTTAAAATGATTGGTCAGTATCAGGGCCATACTTTCCTTGCTTGATCACCATGTGTAAGCAACGTTTATTTATGATTGGTTTGAAGTGGGGTTACACTGGTGTACATGATGGATTTCTTGTAGTAAGAGACCACATGACCAATCTCGCGAGACTTGAAATGATGTTTTGTGGGGTTTAAATACGCATTCTTAATTTTCTTCTGGCAGAGAGTCGTTTTAACATCTTGAAGGAACAAGGTGTTATTTTTATTTGTTGCCAGATTGTTTGTTTTTCATCTGATTTTTTGGATTTAATAATTTATTCTCCTGGAAACTCAACAAGTTGACATTCTTATAAAAAATTCTGAAAGATATTCATGGAAATTTATTCTGGAATTATTCGGAAACAAAAACTGTGATTCAACTGAGGAATTGTTGATATTCGTACATTGGACCACATCTGACGTCATCGCCTTCCATATTTGTACGTCGTCGAGATTCGAACCTGGATTCTAATAGAACTATTTAGTGATAGGACTTGTGTTTTCATTCTTAGGATCAAATTTTGGATTATATTTACAAACTGTAAGTCCTATTTACCAATTTTTACATTGTTTTCTAGGGAAATAAATTATTTTGTTAAAATATACAAAGCTTGTTGGCTTTCACTCTTTTCTTTGTTACCGAGTACGAGCCCTTGTCACGTAACAATACATTGTAAACACGGGATTGACAACCACTCTGCATATGTAGTTTACTCCGGTTGTCGGTATACTTATACATGTCATACTTGCATATTATGGATAGAAAATCAATAGCATATAGTACTACATGTACTAAAGGGGAAGGCGTAGAAGTGCACCTTGAGGGACGAAGACATCATGAGTTTGCACGATGACATCACGGTGGGGAATGACTGGTTTCTTCCTGTTTATCGCACTCTACATGGTTCATAAACCACGAAGTGATCCAAGCTATCGCGATCAGCGACAGATCCGACCCCACCCCCCGTCGCATCATAATAAATATTTCATGGCAAAACCAGTAGGCCGTTCACCACATAGGCCCTACACCTAATCGCCTTTAACACCTGCCATTGAGCGAGATCAAGATCAAGACAAACACATCAGTTACTGTCTCGCACTTCAGATGCACGCACCAGCTATGTGGACCATCGTTGGGACCTCTTCTAAGCTTAATTCACTTGTGAACACCACACCTACAACGATGTCCCTGTTCAGCCACGACCGGACTTTCCCATATGGCTCTGATCACAACGAGTCAGTACTACAGCCGATCGTCCATTTTCAGCAACCAGACTAACTATCGTAGTCCACTTTGCTGAACTTGCGTTATACAAGTACGTTCGTGGATCAGCATCATGACACAAGGCACTCGCTGCAGATGATGTCCAGCTTATTTTAGTGCCTCAGAACCCAATGGATATCGCCTTATTTTGTTCTCATGCCTTTGCAACTCAGATAGAGCCTTTACTTAGTGACAGTTTGGAAGTTACTGTATCTCACCACCAAAGTCGATCATACTTTGTAAAACAAAGGCTGTATGCCTTTATTGATTATATCGGAGCCATATCGAGATTAAATTAATCCTACTCGCATATTATCTCACACAGCAGTATGGACCTATTTGTAGATCAAATATCCCCTAAACAGTAATAACGTAAATAAAGGCACATTGTCAAGCAAGGTTAAATGGTACTTTTCCGTCAAAAACTGGACTGTTTAACGTGTCGGATCGCAACAGGTCACTACCACGGTTGATGTTGCAATGTAACCAAAAGATGGAAGGTCTTTGAACTGTATGAACCGGTTCTGTGGATCAAATATCTCCTAACCTATCTCAAAGCGAATAACAGAACATTGTCATTAAAGGATATAATTGCATTATTCAGTCATAACCGGAATTTGCCAATCGTCTCGGATCTCAACAGGTCACTACTACAGTCAATTTTACCATTTAAGCCAAGCGAAGGAAGGTCTTTGTGCAGTTTACCTAATTCATACCGCAAGAGCACTCTCACGGATCAGTCACAGGTCACTCGGTATACAAGTGCCCAGTTCAGTGTCCTAGTACACGGGATATAGAGTTACTGCGTTCTAATATATTCGACACTCAAAGGGGACACTTGCTTAGTGATCTCGACACAGTCAGGACGTTATGCAAGAGTGGTGGGCCGATCCTTTTAAGCAATCTTCTCCAGTTTCATCTAAGATTGCACAGGAGGGGTCAGTGTTGCCACGTTCACCTAGACATCATATGATCACAAGGTCAAACATGTTTACTAGACCTCACCGACAAGAGAAGGGTATCAATCGAGAAAGTCGTTTGATTGTTGCCTCCAGAGTTTTGCTCTCCTACCTCTTCTCCGTGAGCAACTTGGTCCAAAGTTCCTGCATTTGTTGGCATCCTAATCAGCAAAGACCAGACGGTGTTCAACAGTTAACGCTCTCGAGTCGATTGGCAGAGTATTAGACCTATAACTATGGAAATGGCGACACGCTGGTCAGTAAGCACGTCAGATGTCGTCTTGCACGGTGCAGTTGAAAGTGGTTTTGTCGTGTAATTCAACACGCTACCAGGTTAAGGAACTTGACAAAGTTGTGTAAGATATAATGACCCTGTTCTGTCACTGTTGGACTCTGCCATATGAATTTGACCCCATAAGGTTATTAACGAAGTTGACCTTGCCTATTATATTGAAATCAGGGCCAGTTTTACGTTGATCAACAATCCGTGTTCGGTCCGAACACCAGTGCACTGGCATTCTTATGGCTTATTCTGTACATAATGCCACAACGCACCCTGCTCGTTTCATGGCTTGTTGTGCCACATATATGAATATGGGCGCTTCTCGGGGGAAGCAATCCTGAAGATGCATTAGTAGTTAAAAGCCAGGGTTCTCGTGAATCAATGCGGATAAAAGGACCGAGAAGAGGATCTTTCCACCTCAATTTCACTAGATCCCATCAGATTTAGGTCGTTCACGGTTAGTACAGAACCCAATGTAGCTCTCGAATATGCCTGATGGGACTGCTGATAATAATCTAATGTCACGTACTTTATCCACGCATATGTGAGCAGACATGCTGGGGAAAGGCATCCAGTTGGTGGACACGTACTGTATAGTACCATGAAGGTTCCATGCCACTCTATGCTCAGTTAGTGTCTTTATACCAGATCCTATTATGGACCCAGGGCAGCAGTTTCAATTCTTACAAAGAGCATCTCTCAGCCCAAGAGTCCTTCATAGTCGGGGCTTAACGTCCTAGTTCACCTATTTATGAGGCCATTACAATTATACTTTTGTCCACATCGCGGACGAGACTTTACTACTTGGAACAAACAATGGATACAAGGTCCCATCTCAGGAATGGGAAAAACTCACTTGGCTTTCGTGGGATGGTCCCTTGTACCAGGTACAATCACCGAGTTGATAGTTTGTACGGACGCGACCACAACAGTCCAGGGTGCACATCTTCGTTCTATCATTACAGTAGGCCAGTGGACATTGGCTCACTCAGGATCATATATTGCATATCAATATCGTAGACATGAAAGCAATACGGAAATCATTTTATTGGAGGCAGGAGAAAATACGTGGAAGGACATTTTCGTTCCGTACGACATCTCAGAAGGCAGGGGGAAAGAAGTCTCCTGATCTTTACGGTATTCTTTGGGAATTTCTTAGCTGATTCCTTCAACGATAAACTCCAAGGACATATTCCTCATATTCCGAGCAGGCAACATTAGCAGACGCACTGTTCCAGAAGTATCGGCTAATACAAGCAGAATGGTTGCCTCATCACTAGGTTTTCACTCCTTGGTCATATCAATACATCCGCAGTTAATATCCTACTTGGGCTTCTGGACTAGAAACGGTTGGAACAAATCACGATATCACGACAAAAAGCTACCACACATCGAACCATCACTAAAGATGGGATAGCATACAAGAACTCTCCGATCTCACTTCAATATTGAGTTCAAATGACCAAAGGCGTTGACTTTGAGTCCAAAATGGATTTATCATGGGTCTTAACATTGCTGAATAAGACGCTGTTTTGAACCGCTTTCGAGGGCTTCTTTGTTTATCAGTGGTATAAGACCTGCATTGTGCTAGTGTTAGCGACGGCAGGTAAAATTAGCGAGACACGCGCTTTATCAGTCGACCTGAACTATCTGCAGTACCGACAGGGTGGGACAGTACAACTCGTGACGACCCCGGTTTTCATTGCCAAGAACAGGCCCCCATTCGTGGGACTTTTGTAGTGAAACATCTCTTGAGAGTTCATCTCAAGGTCATCAACAGGACCCATTGCGAGCTCTAAAGTAGTACGTAAAATGGGCTAAGCTGGTGGGTCGATGGAGATCACGCCTCTTCTAACCACTCAAACAGGAAAGTGCAGCATATCAGCACACATTTTCGTCCTGGATAATGGGTTTTTCGTTCCGTATATTTGGTAATAATCCAGACTCAACTGAATTTTCTAAGCAAATGGGTTCACGAAGTTAGGGAAGTCGCCATAAGCATTACATTTGAGCGAAACTATTACCTAGCAGACATTATCCATGCTGTAGAAGGGAGGTGAGAGTCCACTTTCTCCAGCTTTTATGTTGGATATATTTCATCCCAAAAAGTTCAGCGGGACTTGGTAGGACCTATAGCCGTGGCGCAACAGGTTACGTTCCCAGGTCATTCGACAGCTTCATAGAAACCCGGCTTCATGACTTGCGCTGAATTTGCCTGACGGAAGAGTTTCCCTTTTGATGCTTCTCCCCGACAGATCGGTCTATTTCCATGTCGGATTACCTAGAAGCTGTCTCAGATATCATAGTGGACGGGAGATCGTCTCTGCCTAGTAAGGGGTTGTAGCTTCCACCAATTAGCTTTTCTTCTAAAGTATTATGATCCTGTAACGTATTTGAAGAAGAAATGCAATTTTTAAAGTAAAATTTCATCAGCAATACTTGTCGGATAATAATACACATAAAACTTCCCAGCCTCCGCTCAGTTACATCCAGAAGAGGAGCATGCCTTTCCCTCCAGTAGTAACTGAAGTATTCAGTTGTTTTTGCGCCAATCCATTTATCAAAGTGAGACCACCTAGGTAGGCAGATAAATCTTGGCCTCTTAGCTAAAATATTTTAACCTGCGAGGGCTTTATTTGCGAGTTAGTAGTAGTTAACCTAAGGTATTATGATCGGAATGTATTATTTAAAATAAGCATTTTTACAAGACAAACTGGTGTAATCTATTAATGGCTTTGGTCTTGCACTTAGCTTATGACCTTAAGTGCTATTGGCATCAAATATGCATACTATCCTAGGTTTAACATGGTGTTGTTGTTGTTGTTGTTTTGGGGTTTAACGCCATTTTCAGCACAAGATAGGCTATACATGGTGGTCAGTATACACGGTGGAGGAAGAACCCTGGAAAACCCCGGAAAGAACCACCGACCCACGAGAAGCTACTTGCAAGCTTTCTCACATACCCACATTGGCCGAACCCAAGACTCTTTAACACAGTGAAAATTGCTGACATTCTAAATGTTTTCTTCCCAATTTATTATGTTATGTTTTCTTTATGCTTGATCACAGGGGCCATTCTTTTTAAGTTTAAAAGCACTTTTGCCTGGATTTATATTGTGCATATTGTTTATAATGGCTATCATCTAATATGCTATTGTTATTCCTGATAGTAAAACGGTCATATATTTGGTCTTTTTGGGAGGTCAGTCGTCTATTACCATATTATTAACACCATGATCTTTACTGCTTCTTAATATAATAGTTTTGATACCTCCCGTGTTAAGTCTTATTTTCTTAACATGGACCGCCAATCAAAACATATGAACCCATTGAAGAATCGAATATTACCTTGCATTAGTGTCTGATTCAAACGCCGTGTAACTTCAGCCACTTTAAAAGCGAACAATTGCCAAATTTTCCTTAAAATTATTTTTAAATGCTATGCAAATGATACATTAAAGGAATGTACATTCATTACTTGGTGCACAATTCTATCTTGGAATAAACATTTTACACAGTAGATATGTATCATTGCCTATATTAGCAATGGGGCCTGGGTGTGTGCAGAACGAAACGCAAACCGACCATCAGTTATAAAACTTGACAATTTTTTTTCTTTTTAGGACTAGAAATAACGACCATCAAAGTCGAACAGTAACCACATGTTCTTGCTATATAAAATGGTTTAGGATTTTGGAGCACAGAGAGGTACATATGGGGCGCATACATGTACGATCTTCGTTCTAAATTGGTCTTTAAATATGCAGAATATCATGAGAAACTGAATACTGTTGTAACCAATATATTTCAGTTTCAGTTTTAAAAATATGAAATATAACTTTTGTTGCCCTGGCGGTATTGTCCGTCCATACGTACGCTAAAGTTTGCCTTTTGGTAACTATGTTGGGCATTCCTGTTCGGTGGAGATGTATCTATTGTTTGTCTTAAATGTAAGATGGTAGTATATGTACAAAACAACACGCTGCTTTCATGAGCAAGTAAAATGGGGAATATTAATTTATGCGAAGTTGAAATAGAAAACAGGCTAAGATGAGCAGAAAACCTCTTTTGGCTGTGGTGAAAAGCTAGCACGTTGTGATATTAAAACCGTTCTAAATTGGTGGCTTTTTAGCAATCGATACCTCCACTGCATAACCCACTTTGCAAAGATGTAACCTTATATTCTTCATGTAACAAATTAAACCTCATTTATGTATCTGAATCGATAAGAAATGGATTGAAAATGTCAAATCAAGAAAACAATGGTATGGCGTAATAATTGAAAACGAAGATATAAGTTCAACTCGGAAGAACGATTGAAAGTAGCAACATCATTTTGAAACCTGAAATGTAAGAGAACTGAACAAAATTGTTTTATCCATTAAACGTACTTGATTCAAGATTTTATATTCTAATACATTTGAGAAACAATGTGTTCATTACCTCATCAGGGGCAAGAGTTTAGGTTTCATGTAGGGAAGACAACTTTTAAAAAGACTACACAAACTGTCAATCCAATATTCCCCCACCCAACAAAAACGGTTGATTCATTTGTGTGCAGACAAACAGCAAGTCTTTCTGCGCTTAAACGCTCAAGATATACGTCACATTTTAAAATGTATTTCATTTCTACCTCACTTATTGTCATCTCCTGGTATCAAAGTCTGCACAGAGCAAAGCATATGGAAGTATACACCCTCCCTGAATGTGACATATTCTTTCTTCCAATATATTAGGCAACCGTTTGGAGAAGGTTTCATAGCATGTCCTTGCTCCGGATATGGGAATAACTGGCCAATATTGCAGATGGATTTACACGATCTGTACATTCTTGATAAAGTTTGTTTTTAGCTCTGGATTTCTGAACACTGTATACTGTTGTACATGGAATCATGAAATGTCAGAAGCGGATGCATTATGAAAAATATTGTTCGTCTATGATTTAAGGTCACAATTCAGCACTGACAGGCTGTACATAGCATCCAATATATGGGGTGGAGAAAAAACTCAGCACACCCCTGGGCAGAAACAATAGCCACGTGAAACTACTGGCAAGCATTCTCATACACCCCCTTGCCTTCACCAGCGATTCGAACCCACAAAGACAGAGGCGAGATGTCGGTGATCTGTAAAGGCAAGCGCCTTGGAAAACTAGGCCACAAGGACCTTCAATACTACACACTTGTCACAAACGTAAAGCATGATAACTAATATTTTACGCTTCAGACATTGGTTCAGATTTGTGGTTCCAGTTATATTCATGCAATAATTTTAAAATAATTTGATAGCTGTGCGCATTTATATTCCTATCCTAACCTCGATACAAAGGAAAGTGAATATGACTTTTAATTCAATTTTCAATAACTTGCAAACATGTTTTTCCACTTAAAGACTGCATAGGTATCGGGCATGATATTTTAATCAGAATACTCAAACCTGTAATAAAATCGATGAGCATTACATCGTTTCAACAATAGGTTACAATGACCCGTATTTAACGCTTCACATCTTGGATTCAAGTTTGTGTTTGGTTACATCTTGGGCACAAGGCATGCTACTGTTCTAAAATTAATGATCAGGAGAAACTGTTACTACCATTTCCTTACTACAGAAGAGTTTCGTCGACATATATTTCATATTGTGCCGGCATTGGTTAAATATTGCAATTAGGTCACGACTACACGAGGTATTCGCATGTTATATGCATACTACCCTTCCTAGAATAGTGAAACTAGATGTGTGTAAGCAACGTGATGTTTACTTCTTGCACAGAAAATCTACGTGACGTCTACTTCAAGCTTTAGTGACTTTGTTTAAATTTGTGTTAAACGTTCATTATTTGGATGATAGTTATCTACCAAACCTATAGCATCATATTGGGTTAATCTGTTTCAATTACAGTTTAAAAATCAAAGAACGCAATCTTCCCCATGCCTTATGGTTTACCGACATGGATTAGGTCTTTATTAGGATCAGATCCATCCACGCCCGAGCTACATACATATTAGTATATTATTCAGAAGGCCTCTTCTACCCAGTGCCGTTTGCAACAAAAATAAACATTTATACAGTTATAAGCTTTCCATATTTATGACAATGCATGTTAAAGTGCCATTTCTGACCATCACGTGGGTAACGCTGCGCATATCATGTGAACGAGTATAGGAATTAGACTACATGTTGCACATTTCTTATGCCGGAATTTACTTCTAGTGAATAATCATAATCATGAATGCATGAAAAATGTTTGTACTGCCGGCAGTCACTCCCAGGATACGCTAAGTATATCTCTTTGACCCAGTAAAATCTACCTTCTAGAGGTGAACGATGATATGGTTCCATTATCTCAACTTTGACATCATAGAAAAGACTCTTAGGTAGGTGGTTTCACAGCATGTAAGCACAAATTGAATATAAAGATGAAAAAAGCACAAATATATTTACATCGAATAGTGGCAAGGAAGACTTTAGTTGGAAGCTATTTTCTACATGATGATGTTTATAGTAATTACTATATTCTGGTTTTATCCAATCCTTGCTCCGACTTTCAGAGACGTCGAGTACAACGACAAAGGCTCTCCCGATCTTTGACGGTAAGAACCTTTTACCTTTGAAAACGTTTCAGGACATTAAAATGCGGCAATGTGTTTGGCTTAGACAATGTGCTTACATTTTTCGTTTTGTTCATTCCCTGATGTATCAAACATTACCAACTGAAAAGAAGCGTGGAATTTTCATTGCTTCTTCGTTTCTAACACCTTCAGATACACGACATTTAACGACGTGATTGACATTTGCAAATTATGACCACGTAGCGGGTGGAGATGGAGTCGTTGAAATACTTCCCTTGGCTCTATCTTAAGGTCATTTATCGCTTGTGTATGAAAGATGTTGGTACTGCTGGATGTCACTTTCAGGATACTCAAAGCATGTGACTCTCACACAGCACAACCTGCCTTGTAGAGGTGAACAATGATGTCATTGCATTGCCTCAGCATTGACGTCATAGAAAAGACTGTTAGGTGGGTGGTTTCACAGCATATAAGCACAAAATTAATATAAAAATGAAGAACGGCAAAATATATATATATATATATATATATATATATATATATATATATATATATATATATATATATATAATAGCGGTGGAATCACTTTAGTTGGAAGTTTTTTTTTTCTATACTCTGGTTTGATCGCATCTTTTGACGACATGATTCAAATTTCCAAATTAAGACACGTCGTTCGTGGTGATGGAGTAACTGAAATACTTTCCATGGATCTATCCTAAGACCATTTATCGTCTGTGCATGAACAATGTTTCTACTGCCGGTTGTCACTCAAAGGATACTCAAAGCCTCTGACTCCCATCCCTTGAAATCTGCCTTTCAGGGGTAAACAATGATATCATTGCATTACCTCAAATTTGACGTCATTGAAAAGACTGTTAGGTGGGTGGTTTCACAACATGTAATCAAACAATGAATATAAAAAGGAAGAACGCCACAATAATATTTAGATCGAACAGAGCCTAGGATCACTTTAGTTGGAAGCTATTTTCTACATGATCATGTTTATAGTAATTACTACACTCTGATTTTATTCAATCTTTCCTCTGACTTTCAGAGATCTCGAATACAACGACAAAGGACATCCCGATCATTGAAGGTAAGAACGTTTTACCTTTGAAAATGTTTCAATACATTAAAATGCGGCAAGGTGTTTCGCTGAGACAATGTGTTTACACGTTTCGTTTTGTCGATTCCCTGATGTTTCAAACGTCTTAAACTTAAAACAAGCATATTTTTATTTGTTTCTTTGTTTCTAACACCTTCAGACATATCACATTTGACTATGTGATTGAAATTTCCAAGTAACGACTATGTAGCTGGTAGAGATGGAGTAACTTGAACACTTTTCTTATCACTATCCTAAGGTCATTTAACGTTTGTGGACGAAAAATGTTTATATTGCTGGCTATCACTCCCAAGATTCTCCAAGTATCTCACTCTCGCACAGTAAAATAAACCTTTTTGAGGTGAACAATAATATCATTGCATTACCTCAACTTTGACGTTATTGAAAAGGATTATGTAGCTGGTTTCGCAGCATGTCAGCACAAAATGAATATAAAGATGAACAACGGCAGAAATATATTTACATAGAGTAGAATAGGATCACTTTATTTGGAAGCTATTTTCTACATGATGATGATTACCATAATTACTATACACTCTGGTTATATCCCATCTTACCTCTGACCTTCAGGTACGTCGAGTACAACGGAAAAGGCCATCCCGATCATTGAAGGTAGGAACTTTGTTGTTGTTGTTGTTGTTATAGGGTTTAACGCCATTTTTCAGCACAAGATAGGCTATACATGGCGGCCAGTATTAATGGTGGAGGAAGAACCCTGGAAAATCCCGGGAAGAACCACCGACCCACGAGAAGCTACTGGCAGGCTTTCTCACGTACCCACGTTAGCCGAGCCTGGACCCGAACTCACGCAGACAGAGGTGAGATGGCAGTGATCCGTGACGGTCAGCGCTTTAGACCACTCGGCCACTCGGGGCCCCCAGGAACTTTGTACCTTTGAAAATATTTCAGGACATTAAAATGCAGCCATGTGGTTGCCTGAGATAATGTGTTTACACTTTCTTTTTGTAGATTCCCTGATGTTCCAAACGTCTTCAACTGAAAACAAACATGGTATTTTTAATGGCCCCTTTCTTTCTAACACCTCCAGATATATCATATTTGACGATGTGATTGAAATTTGCAAATTACGACTACGTAGCTGGTGGAGATGGAGTCACTGAAATCTTTTCCTTGGCTTTATCCTAAGGTCATTTATCGGTTTGTGCATGAAAGATATTCTTACTGCTGGCTGTCACCCCCAGGATACTCAAAGCATGTCACTCTTACCCAGTCAAATATACCTTCTAGAGGTGGACAATGTTATTATTGCATTACCTCAACTTTGACGTCATAGAAAAGACTGTTAAGTAGTTGGTTTCACAGCATATAAGCACAAAGTGAATATAAAGCTGAAGAACGGACCAAATATATTTAGATTCAATAGCGCCTGTGATCACTTTAGTTGCAAGCTATTTTCTATGTTCATACTGCTTCCTGTCACTCTCAAGATACTCCAAGTATGTCTATCTCACCCAGAAAAATCTACATCCTTGAGGTGAACAATGATATCGTTAAATTCCCTCCACTTTGACGTTATTGTTATATGGGTGGGTCCACAGCATGTAACCACAAGATGAATATAAAGATGAAGAACTGCACAAATACATTTAGATCGAATAGGGGTTATGATCACTTTAGTTGGAAGCTATTTTCTACATGATCATGTTTACAATAATTACTACACTCTGGTTTTATCCCATCTTGACTCGGACTTTCAGAGATGTCGAGTACAACGACAAAGGCCATCCCGATCATTGAAGGTAAGAACATTTACCTTCGAAGATGTTTCAGGACATTAAGATGCGGCGATATGGTAAGGAGAGACAACGTGTTTACACTTTCGTTTTGTAGATTCCCTGATGTTTTTTCAACGTGTCCAACTGAAAAAAGCATGGTCTTTTTCATTGCTCCTTTGATTCGAACACGTCGTATATATTACATTTGACGACCTAATTGAAATTTGCAAATTATGACTATGTAACTGGAAGAAATGGAGTAACTTAAAAACTTTCCTTGTCTCTATTCTAAGGTCATTGATCGATTGTGCATGAAAAATGTTTGTACCGCTGGTTGTCACTTAGATACTCGAAGCATGTCACTCTCACCCAGTAAAATCTACCTTCTTAAGGTGGACTATATCATTGCATTACCTCAACTTTGACGTTATATAAAAGACTGTTAGGTAGGTCTTTTCACAGCATGTGAGCACGAAATGAATATAAAGCTGAAGAACGGCACAAATATATTTAGATTGAATAGCGCCTGTGATCGCTTTAGTTGGAAGCTATTTTCTATATGATGATATAAATAACTACTTGTACCAGTCTTTCAGAGACGCGGAGTGCCACGATAAAGTCCATCCCGATCATTGAAGGTAAGAAATTTTTACCTTTAAAAACGTTTCAGGACATTAAAATGCGGCGAGGTAGTTCATGAAGACAATCTGTTTACACGTTTCGTTTTGTAGATTCCTTAATGTTTCCAACGTCTTCAACTCAAAATGTGCATGCTATTATTAATTGAGCCTTTGTTCCTAACACCTTCGTGTATATCAAATTTGACGATGTGATTGAAATTTCCAAATTATGACACGTCGCTCGTGGAGATGGAGTAACAGAAATACTTTCCTTGGCTCTATCCAAAATTCATTTATCGTTTGTGCATGAAAAATGTTTGTACTGCTGGCTGTCACTCCCAGGATCTCGAAGCATGTCACTCTCACCCCGTGAAATCTGCCTTTTAGAGGTGAATAATCATAGCATTGCATTACCTCAACTTCGATGTCATGCAAAAGACTTTTTTTTTTTTTTTTTTCACAACATGTAAGCACAAAATGAATATAATGAGGAACGGCAGAATTATAATTAGATAAGAACTATGTAGCTGGTAGAGATGGGGTAACCTGAAAACTTTTCTTGTCTCTATCCAAAGGTCACTTATCGTTTGTGCATGAATAATGTTGGCACTGCTGGCTGTCACTCCCAGGATACAAAAAGCAGGTTAATCTCACCCTGTAAAATCTACCTTCTAGAGGTGAACAATGGTATCATTGCATTAGCTCAACTTTGACGTCATAGAAAAGACTGTTATGTGGGTGGTTTCACAGCATTTAAACACTAAGTGAATATAAAGATGAAGAACGGCAGAATTATAATTAGATTGAATAGCGGCTGGGATCACTTTAGTTGGAAGCTGTTTTCTACGTGATAATGAAAAAATCTTTTACCTTTGAAAATGTATCATGACATTAAAACACGGTAATGTGGTTGGCTGAGACAATGTGTTCCACTTTCATTTTGTAGATTCCTTGATGTTTTCAACGTGTCCAACTGAAAACAAGCATGATATTTTTTGATTACTCGTTCGTTTCTAACACCTTCGGATATATCACATTTGACGACATGATTGAAATTTGCAGATTATGACTATGTAGCTGGACAAGATGGAGTCACTGAAATACTTTCCATGGCTCTATCCTAAGGTCATTTATCGTTTGTGCATGAAAAATGTTGGTCCTGTAGATAAGAAGGAAAAAGAGAGGAGAATGCAATTGGAGAAAAAGGAGAGGCAAATGAAGTTAGATAGGGAGGAAATAGAGAGGAGAATGCAGATGGAGAAAGAGAAGCAAAGGCAATTAGATATGGAGGAAAGAGAGAGGAAAATGCTGCTCGTACTGCTGACGAGTATTCCTTAGCTCATAAGGTTTCTTTTGTAAGTCGTCCGCTCAGCAGTCGTCTGGTAAATAGGTATTTCACCCTAATACGAGCCCGTCTAAATTTCAATCTGGCACAACTTTTAGAAATCAAGTGTCTGATAAGCTTGATCAAAAATCCTTATCTCTTCCTATGTGTACCGATTGCAAGAAGAAAGGACCCGTTATTTCTGATTGCTACAACTTGAAAAATAAGGATCAGAATCAAGACAGGCCTATTCCAAATGCTCTTAATTTTAAGCGGTCAAGGTCACTGTCATGCATTGAAAACAATACATTTGTTGGGTCTAATCAACTCCAGTCTGATTTAATTATGGAAAATTGTGAACCATTCATGTCGAAGGGTCCTATATCACTCGTGGGTGGTTCGGCCAGTCCTAATCCTATTAAAATTTTAAGGGACACAGGAGCTCCTCATAGCCTTTTATTATCAGGTACTTTGCCTTTTTCTGAGAAGTCTTCTTCTAATGAGAGTGTTCTTAGTCAGGGAGTAGAGTGCGGCTTTGTTAATATTCCTCTCCATTGTGTAAATTTGTCATCAGTCTTAGTCTCAGGACCCGTGACAGTCGGAACGGTGTCCTCTTTACCCATTGAGGTTATTCATTTATTACTAGGCAATGACCCAGCTGGAGATGAGGTTGTGGTTAATCCACTTGTAAATGACAAACCTTGTTTGGATCAGAAAGTCGATCCTATTGAAAACAAATTCCCTGATTTATACCCAGATTGTTCAGTTACCAGAGTTGTGACAAAGAAAAACTCTTGACAATGATGTTGATCAGGACGGTATTACTTTAGCTGATACATGTGTTGGTCAGGCTTTTGATGAGGTCACTTTCACTCCTTGCTTGGATCAATCAAAGGGTATAGATCACAGAGATCCTCCTTTTAACTACTCATTCTCTTTATTCTAATCAGGGTGACAAACGACAATCACTTGTCCTCAAACAAGAACAAAATCTTGAGATCTCCTGTTTGTTTCAAAGGGCCATTAGTGAAACTGAAGCCACAGAAGTACATGTTTATTATTTCATTAAAAATGGAATTCTTATGAGATAATGGAGACCTCCCGAGGTACTTGCTGCTGACGTGTGGTCAGTGATCTAAATTGTAGTTACAAAATCGTACAGTCAGGAAATTCTTAGTCTGACCCATGAAACTCCTTTGGCTGGTCATTTAAGGATTAATAACTTGTCACAGGATCTTGAATCATTTCTATTGGCCAAAAATTAAAAGTGATGATTGTAAATACTGCTGATCTTGTCATACTTGTCAAATGGTTTGAAAACCCAATGAGAAGATACCTAAGGCTCATCTGCAACCTATTCCTGCATTTGACGAACCATTTAGCAGAATAATGGTAGATTGTGTCTTGTGTCGCTCCATTACCTAAGACCAAGTCGGGTAACCGATACTTGTTGACCATAATGTGTGCGTCAAACAAGATTCCAAGAGGCAATTCCTTTGAGGAATATTAAAACTAAAACAATAGTAAAAGTTCCGACACCGTTTTGTTTACTTAATTTGACCATCTCAAATCTGTCCAATCTGATCAAGAGTCAAAGTTTATGTCTGGAATTTTCCAGCTAATTATGCTTGAATTTGGCATCCAGCAATTCAAGGCAAAAGTGAAATTAAGTTTCACATAACTTCAGTGGAGAGAACTTTTGAGTCTGGTGATAGAGTTCTGTCTCTCTTGCTCATTCTTCAAAATTTTCTTCAGATTAGGTATTACGGCCCTTACAAAGTTAAGAAGAAAATGAACGAGTTAAATTATAATAATAGTACTCCAGGAATGTAAATAAATTAAAGGAGTATCAGTATGTTGAGGAGATAGCCAGGTTAATCGTGCAATTAATTTTGTACCTGTCCCACTCCCTGAGGATTTAAGCGAAGGAAATCCATCGGACTCTATTGATTTTGGTGTAACAAATCTTCGGAATTCAGAAATTATGAATAATCTGGACCAGGAACTTTTACATTTGCATCATGAAGAAAAGAATGAACTAAAACATTTATTACTTGAATATGAGCACTTATCTCCAGATGTTCCTACAAGAACAAGCAAAATCTACCATGACGTTGAAATTGTAAATTCCACACCTGTGAAACAACACACATACAGGATGAACCCTCTCAAACAGAATGCTTGAAAAAGGAAATTGAGTATTTGCTGGAAAATGATTTCATAGAACCGAGTAAAAGTGACTATAGTTCACAATGTATACTTGTTCCGAAATTAGACAATACTTTCCGCATGTGCACTTATTATAGAACGGTGAACAGTGTGACTAAAACAGATTCAATTCCATTACCAAGAATCGATAACTGCATTGATAAAATTGGAAATGCGAAGTATGTCACCAAATTTGACCTTCTGAAAGGATTTTGGCAAATTCCACTGACGGAAAGGGCAAAGAAAATTTCGGCATTCGTGACTCCAGATGGACTTTATCAATATCAAGTGATGCCTTTTGGGATAAAGGGTTCGCCAAGTACTTTTCAGCGCTTAATGAACATGATTACATCTGGTCTAGATAATTATGATGCTTACATCGATGATGTCATCTAAAACGACACCTGGAAAAAACATGTAGCGACTATTCGAAAATTCTTTGACATACTCACTGATGCAAGTTTGACAATTAATTTATCCAAAAGTGAGTTTTACCGTGCTTGTGTGACATTTCTAGGACATATCGTGGGACATAGACAAGTTAAACCTATAGATGCTAAGGTCAAGGCTATCTCTGAATTCCCTGTGCCTATCAGTAAAGAGCAACTGATGCGATTTTTGGGTTAGTCTGGATACTATCAGAAATTTTCTTCCAATTTTTCCATAATTGCTGAACCCTGACAAATTTATTGAACAAGAAAACCAAGTTTCATTGGCCTGAAAAATGTCAGGAGGCTCTTGATAAGTTAAAGGCCATACTTAAGAGTGCACCGGTTCTTACAGCTCCAAATTTCAGTCAATCATTTAAACTGTCTGTTGATGTAAGTGATGTTGGGATTGGAGCAGTATTGATTCAAGAAGATAAAAATGGTGTTGATCATCCAGTGTGCTATTTTTCTAAGAAATTAAATAAGCACCAGAGAAATTATTCCACAATCGAGAAGGAATGTTTGGCTTTGATATTGGCATTACAACATTTTTGAAGTTTGCATTAGTTCAGCTCCTTCTCCGATTATTGTGTTTAGTGATCACAACCCCCTTACTTTCATCGGCAAGATGAAAAACAAAACTCGCAGATTATTAAGGTGGAGTTTGTTGTTACAGGAATATAATATTGATATCAGGCACATGAAGGGAAAAGACAATTTAATAGCAGATGCACTTTCACGTGTATAGAAATATATTGTTTCATGTATACTTTGTGTCATTCATAAGATTTCATCTTATGGGTTTTTTACTACATGCATATTTGATTTATAGTACAAAGAAAGCTTTATTGTATAAATCTTTCTTTTTCTTTATGAGGGGAGGTGTTTTGTATATTTAATTTAATCTTTTGTCTGTTTTCTTATTCCATGCAACATTGTTTACTGGACATGACCTTGTCCAGAATTCAGTTCAGTTCTGTTTGACCTGATTGACATTTTTCATTTTTTTATTTCATTGATGTAAACAACCAATAATACCTTCATTATCCTCTATGATTATGAGTTCATTGACCAAATTATTATTCAGGTAAACATATTGATCTGGGTCAACGTTTTGGGGATTCCAAAGTGAATTGTATAGGGTATTATGTTTTAAATAAACAAGGCTCATTAAATCACGCTAGAAAGTTATTTTCCATTAGGTAATGGTTGTTTTTAGAAAATGCTAATTTATGACCCGAGGTCAAACAGAGAACTATATTATCTTGTGACTGTCAGCATTTTACCAGTCGTGTTTTAACATCTATCACTTTGGGTTGTATTATGTTGTGTCTAGTTTGGGCTGAATTTTATTTTCTCCAAGTTATTGAATTCAAGTGATTATTTTCTCTGGAAATACAAAAGTGCTCTGACCAAATTCTTGGAAAAAGATATTCATTGGAATTCATACTGAATTCAAACCTGGAAAAATATTTCTGTGATTCAACGAGAGACTGTTGGCACATCAGTACGACCCAGGCTATAACAGACACGTCATCGCCTTTAATTTTTGATTTCTGTGGGACTTGAGCTGAATTTTATTCAGGACTTTCTATTACTAGGACTTGTGTCTTTAATTCTTGGATTATTTTTGGATTTAATTCGCAAAACCGTAAGTTCTTTTTCCTTATTTTTCACTTTGTGTTCTAGGGAAATAAATTATTTGCTAAATTTTACAAGGCTTTTTGTCTTCACACTTTTCTGTTACTTATGTCAAGAGCATAGATTCGTAACAGCTGTCACTCCCAAGATACTCTAAGCATGACACTCTCACCCAGTAAAATTTACCTTCCAGAGGTGAACAATGATATTATTGCATTTACCTAAACTTTGACGTCATAGAAAGACTGTTCTGTAGGTGGTTTTACAGCATGTAAGCACAAAGTGAATATAACGATGAAGAACAGCGGAATAATAGTTAGATTGAATGGCGGCAGAGATCACTTTAGTTGGAAGCTGTTTTATACATGATGATGGTTACAATAATTACTGTACACTCGGGTTTTATCCCATCTTACATCTGACTTTCAGGGATGTCGAGTACAACGACAAAGGCCATCCCGATCATTGAAGGTAGGAACTTTTTACCTTTGAAACTATTTCAGGACATCAAAATGCGGCAATGTGGTTGGCGGAGATAATGTGTTTACACTTTCGTTTTGTCGATTCCCTGATGTTTCAAACGTCTTCAACTGAAAACAAACATGGTATTTTCAATTGCCCCTTTCTTTCTAACACTTCCAGATATATTATATTTGACGATGTGATTAAAATTTGCAAATTACGACTACGTAGCTGGTGGAGATGGAGTCACTGAAATATTTTCCTTTTCTCTATCCTAAGGTCATTTATCGGTTTGGGCATGAAAGATATTCTTACTGCTGGCTGTCACTCCGAGGATACTCAAAGCATCTCACTCTTACCCAGACAAATATACTTTCTAGAGGTGGACAATGATATCATTGCATTACCTCAACTTCGACGTCATAGAAAAGACTGTTAAGTAGTTGGTTTCATAGCATATAAGCACAAAGAGAATATAAAACTGAAGAACGGCACAAATATATTTAGATCGAATAGCTGTTGGGAACACTTTACTTGGAAGCTATTTTCTACATGATGATGTTTACAATAATGATTATGCGGTGGTTTTATTCCATCCTCTTTCTCACTTTCAGACATGTCGAGTACAACGACAAAGGCCATCCCGATCATTGAAGGTAAGAACGTTTTACCTTTGAAAATATTTCAGGACATTAAAATGCTACAATGTGATTGGCTGAGACAATGTGTTTACACGTTTCGTTTTGTAGATTCCCTGATGTGTCCAACGTCTTCAACTGAAAACAAGCATATTTTTATTTGCTCCTCTGTTTCGAACACCTTCAGATATATCACATTTGATGATGTGATTGAAATTTGCACATTATGACTATGTAGCTGGAAGAGATGGAGTAACTTAAATACTTTCCTTGTCTCTATCCTAAGGTCATTGATCGATTGTGCATGAAAAATGTTTGTACCGCTGGTTGTCACTTAGATACTCGAAGCATGTCACTCTCACCCAACAAAATCTACCTTCTTAAGGTGGACTATATCATTGCATTACCTCAACTTTGACGTCATATAAAAGACTGTTAGGTAGGTCTTTTCACAGCATGTAAGCACGAAATGAATATAAAGCTGAAGAACGGCACAAATATATTTAGATTGAATAGCGCCTGTGATCGCTTTAGTTGGAAGCTATATTCTATATGATGATATAAATAATAACTACTTGTACCTGTCTTTCAGAGACGCGGAGTGCCACGATAAAGTCCATCCCGATCATTGAAGGTAAGAAATGTTTACCTTTAAAAACGTTTCAGGACATTAAAATGCGGCGAGGTAGTTCACGAAGACAATCTGTTTACACGTTTCGTTTTGTAGATTCCTTAATGTTTCCAACGTCTTCAACTCAAAATGTGCATGATATTATTAATTGCCCCTTTGTTCCTAACACCTTCGTGTATATCAAATTTGACGATGTGATTGAAATTTCCAAATTATGACACGTCGCTCGTGGAGATGGAGTAACAGAAATACTTTCCTTGGCTCTATCCTAAGGTCATTTATCGTTTGTGCATGAAAAATGTTTGTACTGCTGGCTGTAACTCCCAGGATCTCGAAGCATGTCACTCTCACCCCGTGAAATCTGCCTTTTAGAGGTGAATAATCATAGCATTGCATTACCTCAACTTCGATGTCATGCAAAAGACTTTTTTGGTGGGTGGTTTCACAACATGTAAGCACAAAATGAATATAATGAGGAACGGCAGAATTATAATTAGATAAGAACTATGTAGCTGGTAGAGATGGGGTAACCTGAAAACTTTTCTTGTCTCTATCCATTATTGTGCATGAATAATGTTGGCACTGCTGGCTGTCACTCCCAGGATACAAAAAGCAGGTTAATCTCACCCTGTAAAATCTACCTTCTAGAGGTGAACAATGGTATCATTGCATTAGCTCAACTTTGACGTCATAGAAAAGACTGTTATGTGGGTGGTTTCACAGCATTTAAACACTAAGTGAATATAAAGATGAAGAACGGCAGAATTATAATTAGATTGAATAGCGGCTGGGATCACTTTAGTTGGAAGCTGTTTTCTACGTGATAATGTAAAAACCTTTTACCTTTGAAAATGTATCATGACATTAAAACGCGGTAATGTGGTTGGCTGAGACAATGTGTTCCACTTTCATTTTGTTGATTCCTTGATGTTTTCAACGTGTCCAACTGAAAACAAGCATGATATTTTTTGATTACTCGTTCGTTTCTAACACCTTCGGATATATCACATTTGACGACATGATTGAAATTTGCAGATTATGACTATGTAGCTGGACAAGATGGAGTCACTGAAATACTTTCCATGGCTCTATCCTAAGGTCATTTATCGTTTGTGCATGAAAAATGTTGGTCCTGTAGATAAGATGGAAAAAGAGAGGAGAATGCAATTGGAGAAAAAGGAGAGGCAAATGAAGTTAGATAGGGAGGAAATAGAGAGGAGAATGCAGATGGAGAAAGAGAAGCAAAGGCAATTAGATATGGAGGAAAGAGAGAGGAAAATGCTGCTCGTACTGCTGACGAGTATTCCTTAGCTCATAAGGTTTCTTTTGTAAGTCGTCCGCTCAGCAGTCGTCTGGTAAATAGGTATTTCACCCTAATACGAGCCCGTCTAAATTTCAATCTGGCACAACTTTTAGAAATCAAGTGTCTGATAAGCTTGATCAAAAATCCTTATCTCTTCCTATGTGTACCGATTGCAAGAAGAAAGGACCCGTTATTTCTGATTGCTACAACTTGAAAAATAAGGATCAGAATCAAGACAGGCCCATTCCAAATGCTCTTAATTTTAAGCGGTCAAGGTCACTGTCATGCATTGAAAACAATACATTTGTTGGGTCTAATCAACTCCAGTCTGATTTAATTATGGAAAATTGTGAACCATTCATGTCGAAGGGTCCTATATCACTCGTGGGTGGTTCGGCCAGTCCTAATCCTATTAAAATTTTAAGGGACACAGGAGCTCCTCATAGTCTTTTATTATCAGGTACTTTGCCTTTTTCTGAGAAGTCTTCTTCTAATGAGAGTGTTCTTATTCAGGGAGTAGAGTGCGGCTTTGTTAATATTCCTCTCCATTGTGTAAATTTGTCATCAGTCTTAGTCTCAGGACCCGTGACAGTCGGAACGGTGTCCTCTTTACCCATTGAGGTTATTCATTTATTACTAGGCAATGACCCAGCTGGAGATGAGGTTGTGGTTAATCCACTTGTAAATGACAAACCTTGTTTGGATCAGAAAGTCGATCCTATTGAAAACAAATTCCCTGATTTATACCCAGATTCTTCAGTTACCAGAGTTGTGACAAAGAAAAACTCTTGACAATGATGTTGATCAGGACGGTATTACTTTAGCTGATACATGTGTTGGTCAGGCTTTTGATGAGGTCACTTTCACTCCTTGCTTGGATCAATCAAAGGGTATAGATCACAGAGATCCTCCTTTTAACTACTCATTCTCTTTATTCTAATCAGGGTGACAAACGACAATCACTTGTCCTCAAACAAGAACAAAATCTTGAGATCTCCTGTTTGTTTCAAAGGGCCATTAGTGAAACTGAAGCCACAGAAGTACATGTTTATTATTTCATTAAAAATGGAATTCTTATGAGATAATGGAGACCTCCCGAGGTACTTGCTGCTGACGTGTGGTCAGTGATCTAAATTGTAGTTACAAAATCGTACAGTCAGGAAATTCTTAGTCTGACCCATGAAACTCCTTTGGCTGGTCATTTAAGGATTAATAACTTGTCACAGGATCTTGAATCATTTCTATTGGCCAAAAATTAAAAGTGATGATTGTAAATACTGCTGATCTTGTCATACTTGTCAAATGGTTTGAAAACCCAATGAGAAGATACCTAAGGCTCATCTGCAACCTATTCCTGCATTTGACGAACCATTTAGCAGAATAATGGTAGATTGTGTCGGTCCATTACCTAAGACCAAGTCAGGTAACCGATACTTGTTGACCATAATGTGTGCGTCAAACAAGATTCCAAGAGGCAATTCCTTTGAGGAATATTAAAACTAAAACAATAGTAAAAGTTCCGACACCGTTTTGTTTACTTAATTTGACATCTCAAATCTGTCCAATCTGATCAAGAGTCAAAGTTTATGTCTGGAATTTTCCAGCTAATTATGCTTGAATTTGGCATCCAGCAATTCAAGGCAAAAGTGAAATTAAGTTTCACATAACTTCAGTGGAGAGAACTTTTGAGTCTGGTGATAGAGTTCTGTCTCTCTTGCTCATTCTTCAAAATTTTCTTCAGATTAGGTATTACGGCCCTTACAAAGTTAAGAAGAAAATGAACGAGTTAAATTATAATAATAGTACTCCAGGAATGTAAATAAATTAAAGGAGTATCAGTATGTTGAGGAGATAGCCAGGTTAATCGTGCAATTAATTTTGTACCTGTCCCACTCCCTGAGGATTTAAGCGAAGGAAATCCATCGGACTCTATTGATTTTGGTGTAACAAATCTTCGGAATTCAGAAATTATGAATAATCTGGACCAGGAACTTTTATATTTGCATCATGAAGAAAAGAATGAACTAAAACATTTATTACTTGAATATGAGCACTTATCTCCAGATGTTCCTACAAGAACAAGCAAAATCTACCATGACGTTGAAATTGTAAATTCCACACCTGTGAAACAACACACATACAGGATGAACCCTCTCAAACAGAATGCTTGAAAAAGGAAATTGAGTATTTGCTGGAAAATGATTTCATAGAACCGAGTAAAAGTGACTATAGTTCACAATGTATACTTGTTCCGAAATTAGACAATACTTTCCGCATGTGCACTTATTATAGAACGGTGAACAGTGTGACTAAAACAGATTCAATTCCATTACCAAGAATCGATAACTGCATTGATAAAATTGGAAATGCGAAGTATGTCACCAAATTTGACCTTCTGAAAGGATTTTGGCAAATTCCACTGACGGAAAGGGCAAAGAAAATTTCGGCATTCGTGACTCCAGATGGACTTTATCAATATCAAGTGATGCCTTTTGGGATAAAGGGTTCGCCAAGTACTTTTCAGCGCTTAATGAACATGATTACATCTGGTCTAGATAATTATGATGCTTACATCGATGATGTCATCTAAAACGACACCTGGAAAAAACATGTAGCGACTATTCGAAAATTCTTTGACATACTCACTGATGCAAGTTTGACAATTAATTTATCCAAAAGTGAGTTTTACCGTGCTTGTGTGACATTTCTAGGACATATCGTGGGACATAGACAAGTTAAACCTATAGATGCTAAGGTCAAGGCTATCTCTGAATTCTCTGTGCCTATCAGTAAAGAGCAACTGATGCGATTTTTGGGTTAGTCTGGATACTATCAGAAATTTTCTTCCAATTTTTCCATAATTGCTGAACCCTGACAAATTTATTGAACAAGAAAACCAAGTTTCATTGGCCTGAAAAATGTCAGGAGGCTCTTGATAAGTTAAAGGCCATACTTAAGAGTGCACCGGTTCTTACAGCTCCAAATTTCAGTCAATCATTTAAACTGTCTGTTGATGTAAGTGATGTTGGGATTGGAGCAGTATTGATTCAAGAAGATAAAAATGGTGTTGATCATCCAGTGTGCTATTTTTCTAAGAAATTAAATAAGCACCAGAGAAATTATTCCACAATCGAGAAGGAATGTTTGGCTTTGATATTGGCATTACAACATTTTTGAAGTTTGCATTAGTTCAGCTCCTTCTCCGATTATTGTGTTTAGTGATCACAACCCCCTTACTTTCATCGGCAAGATGAAAAACAAAACTCGCAGATTATTAAGGTGGAGTTTGTTGTTACAGGAATATAATATTGATATCAGGCACATGAAGGGAAAAGACAATTTAATAGCAGATGCACTTTCACGTGTATAGAAATATATTGTTTCATGTATACTTTATGTCATTCATAAGATTTCATCTTATGGGTTTTTTACTACATGCATATTTGATTTATAGTACAAAGAAAGCTTTATTGTATAAATCTTTCTTTTTCTTTATGAGGGGAGGTGCTTTGTATATTTAATTTAATCTTTTGTCTGTTTTCTTATTCCATGCAACATTGTTTACTGGACATGACCTTGTCCAGAATTCAGTTCAGTGCTGTTTGACCTGATTGACATTTTTCATTTTTTTATTTCATTGATGTAAACAACCAATAATACCTTCATTATCCTCTATGATTATGAGTTCATTGACCAAATTATTATTCAGGTAAACATATTGATCTGGGTCAACGTTTTGGGGATTCCAAAGTGAATTGTATAGGGTATTATGTTTTAAATAAACAAGGCTCATTAAATCACGCTAGAAAGTTATTTTCCATTAGGTAATGGTTGTTTTTAGAAAATGCTAATTTATGACCCGAGGTCAAACAGAGAACTATATTATCTTGTGACTGTCAGCATTTTACCAGTCGTGTTTTAACATCTATCACTTTGGGTTGTATTATGTTGTGTCTAGTTTGGGCTGAATTTTATTTTCTCCAAGTTATTGAATTCAAGTGATTATTTTCTCTGGAAATACAAAAGTGCTCTGACCAAATTCTTGGAAAAAGATATTCATTGGAATTCATACTGAATTCAAACCTGGAAAAATATTTCTGTGATTCAACGAGAGACTGTTGGCACATCAGTACGACCCAGGCTATAACAGACACGTCATCGCCTTTAATTTTTGATTTCTGTGGGACTTGAGCTGAATTTTATTCAGGACTTTCTATTACTAGGACTTGTGTCTTTAATTCTTGGATTATTTTTGGATTTAATTCGCAAAACCGTAAGTTCTTTTTCCTTATTTTTCACTTTGTGTTCTAGGGAAATAAATTATTTGCTAAATTTTACAAGGCTTTTTGTCTTCACACTTTTCTGTTACTTATGTCAAGAGCATAGATTCGTAACAGCTGTCACTCCCAAGATACTCTAAGCATGACACTCTCACCCAGTAAAATTTACCTTCCAGAGGTGAACAATGATATTATTGCATTTACCTAAACTTTGACGTCATAGAAAGACTGTTCTGTAGGTGGTTTTACAGCATGTAAGCACAAAGTGAATATAACGATGAAGAACAGCGGAATAATAGTTAGATTGAATGGCGGCCGAGATCACTTTAGTTGGAAGCTGTTTTATACATGATGATGGTTACAATAATTACTGTACACTCGGGTTTTATCCCATCTTACATCTGACTTTCAGGGATGTCGAGTACAACGACAAAGGCCATCCCGATCATTGAAGGTAGGAACTTTTTACCTTTGAAACTATTTCAGGACATTAAAATGCGGCAATGTGGTTGGCGGAGATAATGTGTTTACACTTTCGTTTTGTCGATTCCCTGATGTTTCAAACGTCTTCAACTGAAAACAAACATGGTATTTTCAATTGCCCCTTTCTTTCTAACACTTCCAGATATATTATATTTGACGATGTGATTAAAATTTGCAAATTACGACTACGTAGCTGGTGGAGATGGAGTCGCTGAAATATTTTCCTTTTCTCTATCCTAAGGTCATTTATCGGTTTGTGCATGAAAGATATTCTTACTGCTGGCTGTCACTCCGAGGATACTCAAAGCATCTCACTCTTACCCAGACAAATATACTTTCTAGAGGTGGACAATGATATCATTGCATTACCTCAACTTCGACGTCATAGAAAAGACTGTTAAGTAGTTGGTTTCATAGCATATAAGCACAAAGAGAATATAAAACTGAAGAACGGCACAAATATATTTAGATCGAATAGCTGTTGGGAACACTTTACTTGGAAGCTATTTTCTACATGATGATGTTTACAATAATGATTATGCGGTGGTTTTATTCCATCCTCTTTCTCACTTTCAGACATGTCGAGTACAACGACAAAGGCCATCCCGATCATTGAAGGTAAGAACGTTTTACCTTTGAAAATATTTCAGGACATTAAAATGCTACAATGTGATTGGCTGAGACAATGTGTTTACACGTTTCGTTTTGTAGATTCCCTGATGTGTCCAACGTCTTCAACTGAAAACAAGCATATTTTTATTTGCTCCTCTGTTTCGAACACCTTCAGATATATCACATTTGATGATGTGATTGAAATTTGCACATTATGACTATGTAGCTGGAAGAGATGGAGTAACTTAAATACTTTCCTTGTCTCTATCCTAAGGTCATTGATCGATTGTGCATGAAAAATGTTTGTACCGCTGGTTGTCACTTAGATACTCGAAGCATGTCACTCTCACCCAACAAAATCTACCTTCTTAAGGTGGACTATATCATTGCATTACCTCAACTTTGACGTCATATAAAAGACTGTTAGGTAGGTCTTTTCACAGCATGTAAGCACGAAATGAATATAAAGCTGAAGAACGGCACAAATATATTTAGATTGAATAGCGCCTGTGATCGCTTTAGTTGGAAGCTATATTCTATATGATGATATAAATAATAACTACTTGTACCTGTCTTTCAGAGACGCGGAGTGCCACGATAAAGTCCATCCCGATCATTGAAGGTAAGAAATTTTTACCTTTAAAAACGTTTCAGGACATTAAAATGCGGCGAGGTAGTTCACGAAGACAATCTGTTTACACGTTTCGTTTTGTAGATTCCTTCATGTTTCCAACGCCTTCAACTCAAAATGTGCATGATATTATTAATTGCCCCTTTGTTCCTAACACCTTCGTGTATATCAAATTTGACGATGTGATTGAAATTTCCAAATTATGACACGTCGCTCGTGGAGATGGAGTAACAGAAATACTTTCCTTGGCTCTATCCTAAGGTCATTTATCGTTTGTGCATGAAAAATGTTTGTACTGCTGGCTGTAACTCCCAGGATCTCGAAGCATGTCACTCTCACCCCGTGAAATCTGCCTTTTAGAGGTGAATAATCATAGCATTGCATTACCTCAACTTCGATGTCATGCAAAAGACTTTTTTGGTGGGTGGTTTCACAACATGTAAGCACAAAATGAATATAATGAGGAACGACAGAATTATAATTAGATAAGAACTATGTAGCTGGTAGAGATGGGGTAACCTGAAAACTTTTCTTGTCTCTATCCAAAGGTCACTTATCGTTTGTGCATGAATAATGTTGGCACTGCTGGCTGTCACTCCCAGGATACAAAAAGCAGGTTAATCTCACCCTGTAAAATCTACCTTCTAGAGGTGAACAATGGTATCATTGCATTAGCTCAACTTTGACGTCATAGAAAAGACTGTTATGTGGGTGGTTTCACAGCATTTAAACACTAAGTGAATATAAAGATGAAGAACGGCAGAATTATAATTAGATTGAATAGCGGCTGGGATCACTTTAGTTGGAAGCTGTTTTCTACGTGATAATGTAAAAAACTTTTACCTTTGAAAATGTATCATGACATTAAAACGCGGTAATGTGGTTGGCTGAGACAATGTGTTCCACTTCCATTTTGTTGATTCCTTGATGTTTTCAACGTGTCCAACTGAAAACAAGCATGATATTTTTTGATTACTCGTTCGTTTCTAACACCTTCGGATATATCACATTTGACGACATGATTGAAATTTGCAGATTATGACTATGTAGCTGGACAAGATGGAGTCACTGAAATACTTTCCATGGCTCTATCCTAAGGTCATTTATCGTTTGTGCATGAAAAATGTTGGTCCTGTAGATAAGAAGGAAAAAGAGAGGAGAATGCAATTGGAGAAAAAGGAGAGGCAAATGAAGTTAGATAGGGAGGAAATAGAGAGGAGAATGCAGATGGAGAAAGAGAAGCAAATGCAATTAGATATGGAGGAAAGAGAGAGGAAAATGCTGCTCGTACTGCTGACGAGTATTCCTTAGCTCATAAGGTTTCTTTTGCAAGTCGTCCACTCAGCAGTCGTCTGGTAAATAGGTATTTCACCCTAATACGAGCCCGTCTAAATTTCAATCTGGCACAACTTTTAGAAATCAAGTGTCTGATAAGCTTGATCAAAAATCCTTATCTCTTCCTATGTGTACCGATTGCAAGAAGAAAGGACCCGTTATTTCTGATTGCTACAACTTGACAAATAATGATCAGAATCAAGACAATCCTATTCCAAATGCTCTTAATTTTAAGAGCTCAAGGTCACTGTCATGTATTGAAAAGAATACATTTGTTGGGTCTAATCAACTCCAGTCTGATTTAATTATGGAAAATTGTGAACCATTCATGTCGAAGGGTCCTATATCACTCGTGGGTGATTCGGCCAGTCCTAATCCTATTAAAATTTTAAGGGACACAGGAGCTTCTCATAGTCTTTTATTATCAGGTACTTTGCCTTTTTCTGAGAAATCTTCTTCTAATGAGAGTGTTCTTATTCAGGGAGTAGAGTGCGGCTTTGTTAATATTCCTCTCCATTGTGTAAATTTGTCATCAGTCTTAGTCTCAGGACCCGTGACAGTCGGAACGGTGTCTCTTTACCCATTGAGGTTATTCATTTATTACTAGGCAATGACCCAGCTGGAGATGAGGTTGTGGTTAATCCACTTGTAAATGACAAACCTTGTTTGGATCAGAAAGTCGATCCTATTGAAAACAAATTCCCTGATTTATACCCAGATTGTTCAGTTACCAGAGTTATGACAAAGAAAAACTCTTGACAATGATGTTGATCAGGACGGTATTACTTTAGCTGATACATGTGTTGGTCAGGCTTTTGATGAGGTCACTTTCACTCCTTGTTTGGATCAATCAAAGGGTATAGATCACAGAGATCCTCCTTTTAACTACTCATTCTCTTTATTCTAATCAGGGTGACAAACGATAATCACTTGTCCTCAAACAAGAACAAAATCCTGAGATCTCCTGTTTGTTTCAAAGGGCCATTAGTGAAACTGAAGCCACAGAAGTACATGTTTATTATTTCATTAAAAATGGAATTCTTATGAGATAATGGAGACCTCCCGAGGTACTTGCTGCTGACGTGTGGTCAGTGATCTAAATTGTAGTTACAAAATCGTACAGTCAGGAAATTCTTAGTCTGGCCCATGAAACTCCTTTGGCTGGTCATTTAAGGATTAATAACTTGTCACATGATCTTGAATCATTTCTATTGGCCAAAAATTAAAAGTGATGTTTGTAAATGCTGCTGATCTTGTCATACTTGTCAAATGGTTTGAAAACCCAATGAGAAGATACCTAAGGCTCATCTGCAACCTATTCCTGCATTTGACAAACCATTTAGCAGAATAATGGTAGATTGTGTCGGTCCATTACCTAAGACCAAGTCAGGTAACCGATACTTGTTGACCATAATGTGTGCGTCAAACAAGATTCCAAGAGGCAATTCCTTTGAGGAATATTAAAACTAAAACAATAGTAAAAGTTCCGAAACCGTTTTGTTTACTTAATTTGACCTTCTCAAATCTGTCCAATCTGATCAAGAGTCAAAGTTTATGTCTGGAATTTTCCAGCTAATTATGCTTGAATTTGGCATCCAGCAATTCAAGGCAAAAGTGAAATTAAGTTTCACATAACTTCAGTGGAGAGAACTTTTGAGTCTGGTGATAGAGTTCTGTCTCTCTTGCTCATTCTTCAAAATTTTCTTCAGATTAGGTATTACGGCCCTTACAAAGTTAAGAAGAAAATGAACGAGTTAAATTATAATAATAGTACTCCAGGAATGTAAATAAATTAAAGGAGTATCAGTATGTTGAGGAGATAGCCAGGTTAATCGTGCAATTAATTTTGTACCTGTCCCACTCCCTGAGGATTTAAGCGAAGGAAATCCATCGGACTCTCTTGATTTTGGTGTAACAAATCTTCGGAATTCAGAAATTATGAATAATCTGGACCAGGAACTTTTACATTTGCATCATGAAGAAAAGAATGAACTAAAACATTTATTACTTGAATATGAGCACTTATCTCCAGATGTTCCTACAAGAACAAGCAAAATCTACCATGACGTTGAAATTGTAAATTCCACACCTGTGAAACAACACACATACAGGATGAACCCTCTCAAACAGAATGCTTGAAAAAGGAAATTGAGTATTTGCTGGAAAATGATTTCATAGAACCGAGTAAAAGTGACTATAGTTCACAATGTATACTTGTTCCGAAATTAGACAATACTTTCCGCATGTGCACTTATTATAGAACGGTGAACAGTGTGACTAAAACAGATTCAATTCCATTACCAAGAATCGATAACTGCATTGATAAAATTGGAAATGCGAAGTATGTCACCAAATTTGACCTTCTGAAAGGATTTTGGCAAATTCCACTGACGGAAAGGGCAAAGAAAATTTCGGCATTCGTGACTCCAGATGGACTTTATCAATATCAAGTGATGCCTTTTGGGATAAAGGGTTCGCCAAGTACTTTTCAGCGCTTAATGAACATGATTACATCTGGTCTAGATAATTATGATGCTTACATCGATGATGTCATCTAAAACGACACCTGGAAAAAACATGTAGCGACTATTCGAAAATTCTTTGACATACTCACTGATGCAAGTTTGACAATTAATTTATCCAAAAGTGAGTTTTACCGTGCTTGTGTGACATTTCTAGGACATATCGTGGGACATAGACAAGTTAAACCTATAGATGCTAAGGTCAAGGCTATCTCTGAATTCCCTGTGCCTATCAGTAAAGAGCAACTGATGCGATTTTTGGGTTAGTCTGGATACTATCAGAAATTTTCTTCCAATTTTTCCATAATTGCTGAACCCTGACAAATTTATTGAACAAGAAAACCAAGTTTCATTGGCCTGAAAAATGTCAGGAGGCTCTTGATAAGTTAAAGGCCATACTTAAGAGTGCACCGGTTCTTACAGCTCCAAATTTCAGTCAATCATTTAAACTGTCTGTTGATGTAAGTGATGTTGGGATTGGAGCAGTATTGATTCAAGAAGATAAAAATGGTGTTGATCATCCAGTGTGCTATTTTTCTAAGAAATTAAATAAGCACCAGAGAAATTATTCCACAATCGAGAAGGAATGTTTGGCTTTGATATTGGCATTACAACATTTTTGAAGTTTGCATTAGTTCAGCTCCTTCTCCGATTATTGTGTTTAGTGATCACAACCCCCTTACTTTCATCGGCAAGATGAAAAACAAAACTCGCAGATTATTAAGGTGGAGTTTGTTGTTACAGGAATATAATATTGATATCAGGCACATGAAGGGAAAAGACAATTTAATAGCAGATGCACTTTCACGTGTATAGAAATATATTGTTTCATGTATACTTTGTGTCATTCATAAGATTTCATCTTATGGGTTTTTTACTACATGCATATTTGATTTATAGTACAAAGAAAGCTTTATTGTATAAATCTTTCTTTTTCTTTATGAGGGGAGGTGCTTTGTATATTTAATTTAATCTTTTGTCTGTTTTCTTATTCCATGCAACATTGTTTACTGGACATGACCTTGTCCAGAATTCAGTTCAGTGCTGTTTGACCTGATTGACATTTTTCATTTTTTTATTTCATTGATGTAAACAACCAATAATACCTTCATTATCCTCTATGATTATGAGTTCATTGACCAAATTATTATTCAGGTAAACATATTGATCTGGGTCAACGTTTTGGGGATTCCAAAGTGAATTGTATAGGGTATTATGTTTTAAATAAGCAAGGCTCATTAAATCACGCTAGAAAGTTATTTTCCATTAGGTAATGGTTGTTTTTAGAAAATGCTAATTTATGACCCGAGGTCAAACAGAGAACTATATTATCTTGTGACTGTCAGCATTTTACCAGTCGTGTTTTAACATCTATCACTTTGGGTTGTATTATGTTGTGTCTAGTTTGGGCTGAATTTTATTTTCTTCAAGTTATTGAATTCAAGTGATTATTTTCTCTGGAAATACAAAAGTGCTCTGACCAAATTCTTGGAAAAAGATATTCATTGGAATTCATACTGAATTCAAACCTGGAAAAATATTTCTGTGATTCAACGAGAGACTGTTGACACATCAGTACGACCCAGGCTATAACAGACACGTCATCGCCTTTAATTTTTGATTTCTGTGGGACTTGAGCTGAATTTTATTCAGGACTTTTTATTACTAGGCCTTGTGTCTTTAATTCTTGGATTATTTTTGGATTTAATTCGCAAAACCGTAAGTTCTTTTTCCTTATTTTTCACTTTGTGTTCTAGGGAAATAAATTATTTGCTAAATTTTACAAGGCCTTTTTTTCTTCACACTTTTCTGTTACTTATGTCAAGAGCATAGATTCGTAACAGCTGTCACTCCCAAGATACTCTAAGCATGACACTCTCACCCAGTAAAATTTACCTTCCAGAGGTGAACAATGATATTATTGCATTTACCTAAACTTTGACGTTATAGAAAGACTGTTCTGTAGGTGGTTTTACAGCATGTAAGCACAAAGTGAATATAACGATGAAGAACAGCGGAATAATAGTTAGATTGAATGGCGGCTGGGATCACTTTAGTTGGAAGCTGTTTTATACATGATGATGGTTACAATAATTACTGTACACTCGGGTTTTATCCCATCTTACATCTGACTTTCAGGGATGTCGAGTACAACGACAAAGGCCATCCCGATCATTGAAGGTAGGAACTTTTTACCTTTGAAACTATTTCAGGACATTAAAATGCGGCAATGTGGTTGGCGGAGATAATGTGTTTACACTTTCGTTTTGTCGATTCCCTGATGTTTCAAACGTCTTCAACTGAAAACAAACATGGTATTTTCAATTGCCCCTTTCTTTCTAACACTTCCAGATATATTATATTTGACGATGTGATTAAAATTTGCAAATTACGACTACGTAGCTGGTGGAGATGGAGTCACTGAAATATTTTCCTTTTCTCTATCCTAAGGTCATTTATCGGTTTGGGCATGAAAGATATTCTTACTGCTGGCTGTCACTCCGAGGATACTCAAAGCATCTCACTCTTACCCAGACAAATATACTTTCTAGAGGTGGACAATGATATCATTGCATTACCTCAACTTCGACGTCATAGAAAAGACTGTTAAGTAGTTGGTTTCATAGCATATAAGCACAAAGAGAATATAAAACTGAAGAACGGCACAAATATATTTAGATCGAATAGCTGTTGGGAACACTTTACTTGGAAGCTATTTTCTACATGATGATGTTTACAATAATGATTATGCGGTGGTTTTATTCCATCCTCTTTCTCACTTTCAGACATGTCGAGTACAACGACAAAGGCCACCCCGATCATTGAAGGTAAGAACTTTGTATCTTAGAAAATGTTTCAATACATTAAAATGCGCCAATGTGGTTGGCTGAGACATTGGCTTGACACTTTAGTTTTGTACATTCCATGATGTTTGCAACGTCTCCAACTGAAAGGAAGCATGGTATTTTTAATTGTTCCTTTGTTTCTAACACTTCCAGATATATCACATTTGACAATGTGATTAAAATTTGCAAACAACGACTATGTCGCTGGAAGAGATGGAGTAACTTAAATACTTTCCTTGGCTCTATCCTAAGGTCATTTATCGTTTGTGCATGAAAAATGTTTGTACCGCTGGTTGTCACTTAGATACTCGAAGCATGTCACTCTCACCCAACAAAATCTACCTTCTTAAGGTGGACTATATCATTGCATTACCTCAACTTTGACGTCATATAAAAGACTTAGGCAGGTCTTTTCACAGCATGTGAGCACGAAATGAATATAAAGCTGAAGAACGGCACAAATATATTTAGATTGAATAGCGCCTGTGATCGCTTTAGTTGGAAGCTATTTTCTATATGATGATATAAATAATAACTACTTGTACCTGTCTTTCAGAGACGCGGAGTGCCACGATAAAGTCCATCCCGATCATTGAAGGTAAGAAATTTTTACCTTTAAAAACGTTTCAGGACATTAAAATGCGGCAAGGTAGTTCACGAAGACAATCTGTTTACACGTTTCGTTTTGTAGATTCCTTCATGTTTCCAACGTCTTCAACTCAAAATGTGCATGATATTATTAATTGCCCCTTTGTTCCTAACACCTTCGTGTATATCAAATTTGACGATGTGATTGAAATTTCCAAATTATGACACGTCGCTCGTGGAGATGGAGTAACAGAAATACTTTCCTTGGCTCTATCCTAAGGTCATTTATCGTTTGTGCATGAAAAATGTTTGTACTGCTGGCTGTAACTCCCAGGATCTCGAAGCATGTCACTCTCACCCCGTGAAATCTACCTTTTAGAGGTGAATAATCATATCATTGCATTACCTCAACTTCGATGTCATGCAAAAGACTTTTTTGGTGGGTGGTTTCACAACATGTAAGCACAAAATGAATATAATGAGGAACGGCAGAATTATAATTAGATAAGAACTATGTAGCTGGTAGAGATGGGGTAACCTGAAAACTTTTCTTGTCTCTATCCAAAGGTCACTTATCGTTTGTGCATGAATAATGTTGGCACTGCTGGCTGTTACTCCCAGGATACAAAAAGCATGTTAATCTCACCCTGTAAAATCTACCTTCTAGAGGTGAACAATGGTATCATTGCATTAGCTCAACTTTGACGTCATAGAAAAGACTGTTATGTGGGTGGTTTCACAGCATTTAAACACTAAGTGAATATAAAGATGAAGAACGGCAGAATTATAATTAGATTGAATAGCGGCTGGGATCACTTTAGTTGGAAGCTGTTTTCTACGTGATAATGAAAAAATCTTTTACCTTTGAAAATGTATCATGACATTAAAACACGGTAATGTGGTTGGCTGAGACAATGTGTTCCACTTTCATTTTGTAGATTCCTTGATGTTTTCAACGTGTCCAACTGAAAACAAGCATGATATTTTTTGATTACTCGTTCGTTTCTAACACCTTCGGATATATCACATTTGACGACATGATTGAAATTTGCAGATTATGACTATGTAGCTGGACAAGATGGAGTCACTGAAATACTTTCCATGGCTCTATCCTAAGGTCATTTATCGTTTGTGCATGAAAAATGTTGGTCCTGTAGATAAGAAGGAAAAAGAGAGGAGAATGCAATTGGAGAAAAAGGAGAGGCAAATGAAGTTAGATAGGGAGGAAATAGAGAGGAGAATGCAGATGGAGAAAGAGAAGCAAATGCAATTAGATATGGAGGAAAGAGAGAGGAAAATGCTGCTCGTACTGCTGACGAGTATTCCTTAGCTCATAAGGTTTCTTTTGCAAGTCGTCCGCTCAGCAGTCGTCTGGTAAATAGGTATTTCACCCTAATACGAGCCCGTCTAAATTTCAATCTGGCACAACTTTTAGAAATCAAGTATCTGATAAGCTTGATCAAAAATCCTTATCTCTTCCTATGTGTACCGATTGCAAGAAGAAAGGACCCGTTATTTCTGATTGCTACAACTTGAAAAATAAGGATCAGAATCAAGACAGGCCTATTCCAAATGCTCTTAATTTTAAGCGGTCAAGGTCACTGTCATGCATTGAAAACAATACATTTGTTGGGTCTAATCAACTCCAGTCTGATTTAATTATGGAAAATTGTGAACCATTCATGTCGAAGGGTCCTATATCACTCGTGGGTGATTCGGCCAGTCCTAATCCTATTAAAATTTTAAGGGACACAGGAGCTTCTCATAGTCTTTTATTATCAGGTACTTTGCCTTTTTCTGAGAAGTCTTCTTCTAATGAGAGTGTTCTTATTCAGGGAGTAGAGTGCGGCTTTGTTAATATTCCTCTCCATTGTGTAAATTTGTCATCAGTCTTAGTCTCAGGACCCGTGACAGTCGGAACGGTGTCCTCTTTACCCATTGAGGTTATTCATTTATTACTAGGCAATGACCCAGCTGGAGATGAGGTTGTGGTTAATCCACTTGTAAATGACAAACCTTGTTTGGATCAGAAAGTCGATCCTATTGAAAACAAATTCCCTGATTTATACCCAGATTGTTCAGTTACCAGAGTTATGACAAAGAAAAACTCTTGACAATGATGTTGATCAGGACGGTATTACTTTAGCTGATACATGTGTTGGTCAGGCTTTTGATGAGGTCACTTTCACTCCTTGTTTGGATCAATCATAGGGTATAGATCACAGAGATCCTCCTTTTAACTACTCATTCTCTTTATTCTAATCAGGGTGACAAACGACAATCACTTGTCCTCAAACAAGAACAAAATCCTGAGATCTCCTGTTTGTTTCAAAGGGCCATTAGTGAAACTGAAGCCACAGAAGTACATGTTTGTTATTTCATTAAAAATGGAATTCTTATGAGATAATGGAGACCTCCCGAGGTACTTGCTGCTGACGTGTGGTCAGTGATCTAAATTGTAGTTACAAAATCGTACAGTCAGGAAATTCTTAGTCTGACCCATGAAACTCCTTTGGCTGGTCATTTAAGGATTAATAACTTGTCACAGGATCTTGAATCATTTCTATTGGCCAAAAATTAAAAGTGATGATTGTAAATACTGCTGATCTTGTCATACTTGTCAAATGGTTTGAAAACCCAATGAGAAGATACCTAAGGCTCATCTGCAACCTATTCCTGCATTTGACGAACCATTTAGCAGAATAATGGTAGATTGTGTCGGTCCATTACCTAAGACCAAGTCAGGTAACCGATACTTGTTGACCATAATGTGTGCGTCAAACAAGATTCCAAGAGGCAATTCCTTTGAGGAATATTAAAACTAAAACAATAGTAAAAGTTCCGAAACCGTTTTGTTTACTTAATTTGACCTTCTCAAATCTGTCCAATCTGATCAAGAGTCAAAGTTTATGTCTGGAATTTTCCAGCTAATTATGCTTGAATTTGGCATCCAGCAATTCAAGGCAAAAGTGAAATTAAGGTTTGACATAACTTCAATGGAGAGAACTTTTGAGTCTGGTGATAGAGTTCTGTCTCTCTTGCTCATTCTTCAAAATTTTCTTCAGATTAGGTATTACGGCCCTTACAAAGTTAAGAAGAAAATGAACGAGTTAAATTATAATAATAGTACTCCAGGAATGTAAATAAATTAAAGGAGTATCAGTATGTTGAGGAGATAGCCAGGTTAATCGTGCAATTAATTTTGTACCTGTCCCACTCCCTGAGGATTTAAGCGAAGGAAATCCATCGGACTCTATTGATTTTGGTGTAACAAATCTTCGGAATTCAGAAATTATGAATAATCTGGACCAGGAACTTTTACATTTGCATCATGAAGAAAAGAATGAACTAAAACATTTATTACTTGAATATGAGCACTTATCTCCAGATGTTCCTACAAGAACAAGCAAAATCTACCATGACGTTGAAATTGTAAATTCCACACCTGTGAAACAACACACATACAGGATGAACCCTCTCAAACAGAATGCTTGAAAAAGGAAATTGAGTATTTGCTGGAAAATGATTTCATAGAACCGAGTAAAAGTGATTATAGTTCACAATGTATACTTGTTCCGAAATTAGACAATACTTTCCGCATGTGCACTTATTATAGAACGGTGAACAGTGCGACTAAAACAGATTCAATTCCATTACCAAGAATCGATAACTGCATTGATAAAATTGGAAATGCGAAGTATGTCACTAAATTTGACCTTCTGAAAGGATTTTGGCAAATTCCACTGACGGAAATGGCAAAGAAAATTTCGGCATTCGTGACTCCAGATGGACTTTATTAATATAAAGTGATTCCTTTTGGGATAAAGGGTTCGCCAAGTACTTTTCAGCGCTTAATGAACATGATTACATCTGGTCTAGATAATTATGATGCTTACATCGATGATGTCATCTAAAACAACACCTGGAAAAAAACATTTAGCGACTATTCGAAAAATTCTTTGACATACTCACTGATGCAAGTTTGACAATTAATTTATCCAAAAGTGAGTTTTACCGTGCTTGTGTGACATTTCTAGGACATCTCGTGGGACATAGACAAGTTAAACCTATAGATGCTAAGGTCAAGGCTATCTCTGAATTCCCTGTGCCTATCAGTAAAGAGCAACTGATGCGATTTTTGGGTAGGCCTGGATATTATCGGAAATTTTCTTCCAATTTTTCCATAACTGCTGAACCCTGACAAATTTATTTGAGCAAGAAAACCAAGTTTCGTTGGTCTGAAAAATGTCAGGAGGCTCTTGATAAGTTAAAGGCCATACTTAAGAGTGCACCGGTTCTTACAGCTCCAAATTTCAGTCAATCATTTAAACTGTCTGTTGATGTAAGTGATGTTGGGGTTGGAGCAGGATTGATTCAAGAAGATGAAGATTGTGTTGATCATCCAGTGTGCTATTTTTCTAAGAAATTAAATAAGCACCAGAGAAAATATTCCACAATCTAGAAGGAATGTTTGGCTTTGATATTGACATTACAACATTTTGAAGTTTACATTAGTTCAGCTCCTTCTCCAATTATTGTGTTTAGTGATCACAACCCCCTTACTTTCATCGGCAAGATGAAAAACAAAACTCGCAGATTATTAAGGTGGAGTTTGTTGTTACAGGTATATAGTATTGATATTTCTTTATTTCATTGATGTAAACAACTAATAATAGCTTCATTATCCTCTATGGGTATGAGTTCATTGACCAAATTATTATTCAGGTAAACATGTTAATCTGGGTCAACGTTTTATGGATTCCAATGTGAATTTTATAGGGTGATATGTTTTAAATAAACCAGACTCATTAAATCACGCTAGAAAGTTATTTTCCATTAGGTAATGGTTCTTTTTAGAAAATACTAATTTGTGACCTGAGGTCAAACAGAGAACTATATTATCTTGTGACTGTCAGCATTTTACCAGTCGTGTTTTAACATCTGGTGCTTTGGGTTGTATTATGTTGTGTCTAGATTGGGCTGAATTTTATTTTCAAGTTATTGAATTCAAGTGATTATTTTCTCTGGAAATACAAAAGTACTCTGACCAAACTGTTGGATAAAGACATTCATTGGAATTCATACTAAAATTCAATCCTGGAACAATATTTCTGTGATTCATCAAGAGACAGTTTACACATCTGTACGACGCTGATTATCACAGACACGTCATCGCCTTTCATTTTTGATCTCTGTGGGACTTGAACTGAATTTTAATCAGGACTTTCTATTACTAGGATTCGTGTCTTTAATTCTTGGATTATTATTGGATTTAATTCGCAAAACCGTAAGTTCTTTTTTCTTTTTTTTTTCACTTTGTATTCTAGGGAAATAAATTATTTGCTAAATTTTACAAGGCTTGTTGTCTTCAATCTTTTCTGTTATGTTAAGAGCATAGATTGTAACAGCCGTCACTCCCAGGATTCTCTAAGCATGTCACTCTCACCCAGTAAAATTTACCTTCTAGAGGTGAACAATGATATTATTGCTTTTACCTAAACTTTGTGGTCATAGAAAAGACTGTTCTGTAAGTGGTTTTACAGGATGTAAGCACAAAGTGAATATAAAGATGAAGAACGGCAGAATTATAATTAGATTGAATGGCGGCTGGGATCACTTTAGCTGGAAGCTGTTTTATACATGATGATGGTTACAATAATAACTATACACTTGAGTTTCATCCCATGTTACCTCTGACTTTCAGGGATGTCGAGTACAACGACAAAGGCCATCCCGATCATTGAAGGTAAGAACATTTTACCTTTGAAACTATTTCAGGACATTATAATGCGGCAATGTGGTTGACTGAGATAATGTGTTTACACTTTCGTTTTGTCGATTCCCTGATGTTTCAAACGTCTTCAACTGAAAACAAACATGGTATTTTTAATTGCCCATTTCTTTCTAACACCTCCAGATATATCATATTCGACGATGTGATTGAAATTTGCAAATTACGACTACGTAGGTGGTGGAGATGGAGTCACTGAAATATTTTCCTTTTCTCTATCCTAAGGTCATTTATCGGTTTGTGCATGAAAGATATTCTACCGCTGGCTGATACTCCCAGGATACTCGAGGCATCTCACTCTTACCCAATCAAATATACCTTCTAGAGGTGGACAATGATATCATTGCATGACCTCAACTTCGACGTCATAGAAAAGACTGTTACATAGTTGGTTTCACTGCATATAAGCACGAAGTGGATATAGAGCTGAAGAACGACACAAATATATTTAGATCGAATAGCTGTTGGGAACACTTTACTTGGAAGCTATTTTCTACATGATGATGGTTACAATAAATATTATGCGGTGGTTTTATTCCATCCTCTTTCTCCCTTTCAGACATGTCGAGTACAACGACAAAGGCCATCCCGATCATTGAAAGTAAGAACTTTTTACCTTTGAAAATATTTCAAGACATTAAAATACGGCAATGTGGTTGGCTGAGATAATGTGTTTACGCTTTTTCTGATGTTTTCAGCGTCTTTGAGCGAAAACTGGCATGATATTTTTCATTGCTGCTTTGTTTCTCGCACCTCCAGATATAACAGGTTTGACGATGGGATTGAAATTTACAAATTATGACTACGTAGTTGCAAAAGCTGGAGTACTTTAAATATTTTGCTTGTATACTCTTGTGCCTGCAATTATTAAAGGTTAAAAGAGGATGCATTGTGACAAGTGCTATTGTTGTTGTGGTTTTAACGCCATTTTTGCACTTCTAGGCTGTATATGGCATGCAGTATTTTTGGTGGAGGAAGATCTCTGCGAAAACTTCGGGAAAAACAACCACCCACTGGAACCTACTCGCACACATTATCGCATACAACGGATGCAAAACAAGATACTTGATTGATTTGTAAAGTCAAGCGTTAGATCACTCGGCCATCAGGGTCCTCCATTATCAAAAATATTTCTACACTCTCATCACTAATGCAGGTCACGGTAACTCATATTTTAAGCTTCAAACTTTATTTCACTTTTGTGATTCCAGGTTATTTCTCAAGATCTACTCGATGATTGTACGCAACTCTATTCATACTACACCCTCAATACAAACGAGGGTCACTGTGACGTCTAATCAACTTTTAATGGCTTGGGACATGTAGTTACATTTACATCAATATTGCATAGGTTTACGCATGCTTCCGGTACTTGTAAAACATCTTGACGAGCACAATTCTATCACTTCAACAGTAGGTTACTATGACCACATTTTAGGCTTCACTAACTTGGCCTCAATTTTGCTTGATTATACCTCTGGGACACTTCATGCTAGAATTCTAAATTTTGATGAACATGTGCATCTGTTACAGCCAATACCGGCAATGATGCTGATGTTGTATGCTGTACTGACATTGGTTATGGTATTTGTTATCAGATTCGTCCATGCTCGATCTACATACATGTTAGTCTATTCAGAAGGCATTTTTATGTCCAGTGTCGTTTCACGTAGGAGAAAATCTTTATTCAGTTATACAAACTTTCCATATTTATGACGATACAAGTTATATTGTTATTTCTTACCCTCACCTTGGTGACAGTATGCTGTACTGTGAATGTGTTTAGGAATTGGACGAACGAACTGCATGTTGGAGGGTTTTTTATGCTTGGCGTCAATTCTCGTGGTTGATCAAGGTAATGAATTCATAAAATGTGTTTGTTCTTCTGGCCGCTACTCCTACGATACCCTAAGCATGTTTTTCTCAACCAGTAAAACCTACATTCTAGGGGGTTGAGCAATGATAACTGCTTTTGTCAAGCAGATTTTACGATCAGTGATTTTATTGGAAATAACACAAAAGCATGACATCTCTAACTTTAATTACATCATATTACCTCACCTTTTATGTCATAGAAAGACTGTTAGGTAGGTGGTTTGACAGTAGGTCGGCACAAAATTAATATAAAGATGAAGAACTGCACAAATGTATTTAGATAGAGAAGGGGGCAGGATCACTTTTTTGGAATATATTTCCTACATGATGATGTTTACGATGGTAGACTGTTGATTGCACTCTGGTTTATCTCATTGTGCCTTTGACTTTCGGAGCTGTCGAATACAACGGCAAAGGTCATCAGCATCTTTGAAGGTAAGAATCTTTTACATTTGGAAATGTTTGAGGAGATGAAAATGAGGAAATGCGGTTGAATGTGTTCTGTTTGCACTTTCGTTTGGGGTGGGGTTTTGATTCCCTGATGTTTTAAATGTCCCAGACTGGACAAGTAATGACGATATTTATGATAGCGACGAGTGCATGGAATATATTAAACTACATTGAACATACAACATGACAAAATTATCACCCTGTGTTCTACACCTACAATTCACATTAAAACACGAACACGCAGAGATATCAGTTGTCCTTGGATGAAAGATTTTGTTCCTTTATCCATATTGTGGATATTTTCGTTGCAGTATAACTAAACTAGTGATTTCCAGATACATGTCATAGTTAATATACTGTCAATACAATAAAGAACATAATGTAGCTCTTGCATATTTTTACAAGCTTTGTTAATTTATCTTTCATAGGGTGTGTCGATTATGCTCATAAATGATTCAAAAGAAATTGTCGACTGAATCTAATGCAGAATCTTCATTTTGTTATCGCCGTTTCCATTGCCTGAAAACTTGACACTTCATGGTCTTAGAATCTTACAACACCAAAGAACGACCTACATCTTTCGGCATACAGGCTACAGTTTAGTCAGATACAAATTCCATCTTGGATGTTTTAAGCAACAATCTTGATTTCTGTTCTTTGCCTTTCTATTTGCAAATCTGCTCGTTTCTATTCTCGTTTCTATTCTCAGAGATAAAAACAACCCTTAAAATGTGTCGTGATTTGATATTGCCAGCCTTGAGAGGTTGAGGTTAATATAATTTTCAGTACAGAATATTCCTTTAAGTGCAAACAAGACATGTCCCATATGCCGTAAATTGGAACTTCACATGACCAAAGTAATTGTCTTTCTGATCTATGTAAATCTAACATGGGTGCTAACCATCCTGTATAAACATCGTTGTGAACCGGTTTTGATGCCTTCATTGATCCACCTCTCGTAGAAGAACCATCAACTACTGGCACTAACGACTGCGGGTAGAATTAACAAGTCACATGCTTTATCAGCTGAGCTGAACTTCTTGCCGTTCCGATAGGTGTGGACAGTATAACTCATAAGGACCCAGACTTCGTTGCCAAGAACGGGCTCCCTTTCATGGGAATCTTAATTTTCTAACGAAATAACCGTCTACTCTGGCAATTTCATCTTGAGATCTTCTACATGACCCAGTGCGTGCTCTGATGTCGTACATAGTAAGGACACAGCCGGAGCATCGATGGAGATCACGCTTCTTCCCTTATAAGAGGAGAAACAAGAGAGATAGGATGGCACATCACCATGGACGCTTTCATCCTGAAAAAAATTGGTCTGAAAAGTCGATTCTTACTTTTACATTTCATTCTTCTCGTACCTTTTGTAATCTCCCGGCGTCGACATCTGCACAGATAAAAGCAAAAGCCCCTATATTCAACCTCGAAGAATGTCCGACATTCTTTCTTCCAAGATCATATGCAACAGTTTGGAATGGGTTTCGTCGGACCTTCCCCCGAACCCCACACCCGACATGGGCTAAAGAGGTCAATTTTATGTATGCATTTAAACGAGTTCAGTGTTCTCGATAACGTCTGACCCGGGTGATTACAAGCTCTATACTGTTGTATCTTGAATCATTGAGGCAGGCTTTGCATTATGATACATATTATTGTTGTGGTGGGTTTAGCGCAATTTTCAGCACTAATTGGCTGTAGATGGCATCCATGATAGTTGGTGTAGAAAGAGCTCAGGGAAAACCCCGGGGAGGTACCACGACCAACTGGAAGATAATCGCAGATATTCTCACATACCACGTTGGCAGAGCCGGAGATTCCAACCCAAGCGATCAGATTTGAGATGTGGTCGAGTTGTAATGGCGAAAAAGCATGACATCTCTAACTTTAATTACATCATTATATGACCTCAACTTTGACGTCATAGAAATGGCTGTTGGTAGATGGTTTCACAGTAGGTCAGAACAAAATTAATATAAAGATGAACGGCACAAATGTATTTAGATAGAGAAGGGGCTATGATCACTTTCGTTAGAATCTATTTCCTACATGATGATGTTTACGATAGTAGACTAATAAGCTATATAGTTGTTGATTGCACTCTGGCTTATCTCATTGTGCCTCTGACTTTCAGAGAAATCGAATACAACGGAAGAGGCCATCAGCATCTTTGAAGGTAAGAACCTTTTGCTTTTAGAAACGTTTGAGGATATGAAAATGAGGCAATGCTTTTGAATGTGTTAATATGTTTGCACTTTCGTTTGTTGATTCCCTGATGTTTTTCAGTGTCTCAGACTGAAAACAGGCATGTTATTTTTAATTGCTGGTTTGTTTCTCACACCTCCAGATTTAAAAGATCTGACGATTAGGTTAACATTTTCATATTATGCCTGTATAGCTGGAAAAGCTGGAGTACTTTCAATAATTTGATTGGCTGTATTATAAGTGATTTATCTTTTGTGCACGAAAAGTGTAAACGAAGAAAATACGTTTCCTTGAAAATGAATACGTTACCCAATCATAATACCTTAGGAGCACTACTACTACTTAGCAAATCCGGGCCTCCCTACACTACTTTAGCTAAAGGGAGATAAATGTTATCTGCCAATCAATGGGGCAGTCGGGCAGAGTGATCTCCCCTGCGGTATAAAACTTGGCGGCAATGCCTAAGACCGTGTCAGTTATTACTTCCGCTCGTGCCAAGAAGCACACTCTCGTCACTAGAAACCTCGCAACAGGCAGAATCTACATTGAAAAGATACCATTACAAGTTGGAGGAGTTTTACACTTCTAAGGATGGTATACTTCAAGTATATTTCCTTTTTTTTCTCTTTGTATCCCAACAAAGTTCTGCCGTTACAATTTGCCAACACTTTGTCGTCGTCACACATTTAGATACTTTTTGGGGAGACTAAGCAATTTCACATTAAGTTCGAGCTATAATTATTTTATGTACGTGCAAGTCTCTAGCGCTTATTAAGACTCGTAATATATGAGTAGCGCCATTACGAATGGGCACATATTTGTAAGTTTCTATTCCAATGCATTCGCAGTGTTCTGACGCCAACTTCAATGTCTTTCCTGATACAGGCGGTCTGTGGGCTTTTTTCCCTACAGGTGATTCCCTCATTTTGGATATTGTCACACCTACTTTGTAAGTATCTATATCGGTGCCTCAGTTCCTTTTATGTGAAGGATTTGGTGTGTAGTATAAACACTTGTGTACATTTTTGTATTGCTTCCGCACTGGTCGGAAACGCACTGACAAGATTTATATGCATGGTTTACTCAGTCGCGTCTCGCTCATGAATGTTGCTATAGGCGACACTTGAATCACGTTTATCTGCATAAGCATTCCATCATATTTAAAGAGCAGTTAGTCACTCGCACGAGTAGCCTATGCGACTTTGCAAGACAGATTCCGGCTACAATATTTTTATGTGTTCAGGTCTTTATTCCCTTATGAAACTTCTTATATATGTATAATTCCGTCATATCTGGTACATACAGGTGAGCTTCTTTTACCACGGCGTCCTTGGCAATGGAATGCCATGCTTAAATGATTCTACCTGTATATACCGTCCATGACCTTCCCGACGGGTATCTTGTAATTAAGATCGTCAGCTATCACTTTTTTCAGGGAACCAGCATTTAGAATAGCTCTGCGCCTACACTTACTTCCAACATCACATGTGCCGGCCCACCGGTTTATACTTCTTGTCCTTACAAGTGATATTGTCTTTATATTTAACCTTTATGCTTGGACCGCTCCGGTGGCATAAGTGGTTAGAGCGTCTGCCTCGGATGCAGCAGGTCTCGGATTCGAACACCGACCGAGTCATAACAAAGACTTAAAATAATGGTACTAGCAGATGCCTCGCTTGGCACTCAACATTAATAGGTTAGTATTAGGACTGGTCGGCCTGGTGTCAGGATAATGTGACTGGGTGGGACATGATGCTACATGTCTGCGGCATGATGCCCCGGTGCTAGGCATCACTATAAACTGCCATACCGCAGACATCGCATTGATATCACTGGAAAATTGATAAAGCTACGTTAAAATCCTAATCACACACATACACACATACTTGTATGCTTCATTGCGTTATTAGTTTGTTATGAATTTCGTAGTCGACTTTTTAAAGATTTAGCTCTGCACGGACATTGTGTTCAAAAAGACAGATGCAGTGCTAGAGCAATACGTTTTGCTCTGTTTGTCTTACAGATTAGAACTATGCGCAAAGCGCAAAAATACACACCATCAGGACGAGGACGTCATTGGTCTGCATAATGACCTTTCCTCAGTGTGAAAATTTCTGACAGACAAGGGAGATAAATCAACTTACCCTTCAGCCACGAAGCGCGGGACATTGCAATGCTCAGAAACAGCTCCGGCACCCACGTCACCAGCACAGGACTCAGCATGTTTGGCAACTCCCTCTACCTTGCGCTCTCGGGGTTCGACTTGAGTGTTATTGCGAAACAGCGTGGGACAGAGCTAACAAACAGACAAATTCCGTCTCACTCAACAGACATACGGACAGGTTACATAAATCAAACATCCCATAACCTGTTCCAGCTGATGATCCTAACGATATCCTCCCCACATGGATGGTCTATTTCCGTTGCGACCGCCCAAGGCCATATACTAGGGATATCAAAACATCAGTATTATGATCTCAATCACTAACAGCCCATCTTCCAGTACGTCGAACATGAATTTTGAAGACGTTTGCAGGGACCAATCTAACCCTCATACCACTTCGAGATACTCATTCGGAACGATACCACGAATAGTTCCTCACGCCTCCACAGATGTCGCTTCGCAATTTCTCTACACTCTGCCACGAGAGACTCTTTATTCAGCGACTGTCTTGACGTCACGGTTTCTAATACAGGTCGTTCCATGAATTTAGTGAGCGACAGACCTCGTCACTCTTCGCCAGCTAAGTCTCAAGCGTTTAAGGAACTTTAGCCTCACCTTGTGCAACTAAGATTATCTTGCTTATTCTGCAGTGCTGTCATCTACTCTACACTATCCGATGGCACAGGAAGATTCAGCCAACCAAGCCTCCTTTGAGAACGTTTTCCACCTTTGACCCCCGGAGTTTTATCCTCATCCTGCCACTCCTTCAACCACCTGGACCAGAGCTCAGGATCTCTTGATCTTACGATGGAACGGACAAGTCCGACTTCAGTTACTTCCACAGTCTGTGAGAGTTGCAGAATTTCTTACCTCCTTTCATCATCAGTTTGTCGGCGGTTCTACCTTTGCCATACGCCAGTCTTTCATTTGGAAATCTCAGCAGTTGACAGTGATATCGCTGCTTTGGAGATGACAAAGCCACACTCAATACGTATGGACCGGATGGCCTTTGATGACACTCAGCAGTATGTGAGCAATATCGTTGCCGTGGCTTCGATGTTGGACTTTCGTCTCCATGGCTATCTTCCAACAGACGGAACATAGCTTATCTTCTCCCACTCTGAATATCTTACGGCATTCATGGGAGTCGCTCTAAAGAATAGCCCGAGTACTACATAGAGCTGCTCAACACAATTTGGCCAATGCCGCAAACGCAGCTACAAATTGGAGGAATGCGATTCAGTGCTCTCTGCATGCACTTTCCAGATGGACCACCATAAGGCCAAGCCAAGAGCACAACTTTCATCCTCGAACCTTCTGTTTAACGGTCAGATTGAAGAAGTTCGCAAATAAACCACCTAGGAAACCAATTTACCTCCCTCCCACGACAACAGCGTCGATACAGGGATATTATGGGAAGTTAACGAAAATACCCAAGTACCACTCATAGGACACGAACCTCTGAAAACTGTCCTGTCGAAGATCTATCCAGCGAAAGCCACAGTTCTCTCATCCCAATGCGGATATAGCAACGAGAGAGTCCTATCGTTCGTTCCAGACTTTTCCTGGTCTCAAACGCAAACGGCACTCTACGTCTGGTCATAGACCCAAACGCCCTGAATAAATTTATCCACGCCCCTTGTTTCTCAATGGAAACACCACAGCACATTTGAATGACATTTATGTGGGATACTTCGCAGTCAGTGTGGACTGAAATTATACATACCTTCATCTCCCTATTCAAAAGGCTTCAAGGACAGTCCTGCGATTCGCCTTCAACATCGTATACCAATTCAGGGAAATCCCGTTGGGGCTCAACGTCGGCTCCTGGGTCTTCACTCATCTGATGAAAAGAGTAATGGTGCATGTGTGAAACATTTCTATGGAGGCAACAACAAGTTACCTGGACGACATCCTGCAAAAACATCAGTGAGTTAGATCTAGCAAAACATGATAACCTTTGTTACCAATCTGGATTTCTCGTCAACAAGGAAAGATCCGACCTAGTACCATCTCTACAAGTTGTTCACCTAGGAATGGAGTTCAATACGCAGGCAATATATTTCGTCGACATCAGGATCAGGCATTAAAATCCGAATCATGGCCCCTTTTCTCTGGAGGAATTCTTACCTCACGAGAATTTCTTCGCCTACTGAGCTTGATCAACGCGGCAGCGGGCCTCGTGGTTCTACATCGTGATCCTAAGCACCCATTGTAAAATATTGTTCTACCCGAATGGAGGCTTAAAGTTTGCCCACAGGACCATCCTCAAATCATCTGTACAAAAGTGAGGCACCATCTGCAGAACTGGGGAAACCTAACGTGACTTAGGGCGTTTATACATCTACATGTACAATCTCCCGAAATTACAGTCTGTACCGATGCAAGTACGGAAGGCTTGGGAGCCCACCTACAACTATCCTTTCGGGAAGTCGGCAGTGCATGTTCTCTGCAGAAACTACATCTTCATATCAATAAATTCTGGAGATGACGGCCATTGTGAAAGCCTTCACTGGTGGCAGAAATATTTGCATGGCAATTGAGTTATCATTATATCTGAAACCTCTACAGTGGTGGCTTATCTCAAACGACAAGGAGGAACCAAGTCCCAAGACCTTTGCGCCCTGGTGTGGAACTTCCTAAAGCGGTGTTGTCAACAACAAATCCACGAACAAGTTTGCCATGTCCCAGAACTCCTAACGTACTAGTCGAAGCTTTGTCCCGGAACAATTATCTAATACAGACAGAATAGTCTCTTCATCCCTCCGTTTTCATTCAGATATATACCTGATGGGACCAACCGTTGGTGGACCTGTTTGCGACAAGGTGGAATACCAACTCTCAACCTTCGTGTCTCCAGTCCCGGACGTAAACCACGGGCATTCGACGCTATATCGATAGACTGAAAACGGCCTGGATGCATATGCCTACCTTCCAACACCTCCGATTCCAAACGGTGATGCGGAAAGCAAGAGAATCAGAGTGTCGTCTTATCCTTATTGCACCACTCGGATGAGAGAAGTCGTAGTTCAACGACCTCATCAATCTCGCAACGGGAACTCCTTGAAGACTTCGGATTTTCCCTCATCTACACAAACAATCATGACGGCGTTTGTTTCATTCCTACTCAGAGGTACTTAAACTGCACATCTTGATCTTGTGAAACAAGCCCTCAGAAATATACAATTCTCACAAACAGTCGTGGGAAGAATCGCTCCAGCAAGAAGATCCTCCACTATGAAAGCTTATGAAGGTAAATGGCACGTTTTCACCCAGTGGCGTACAAACAAACACATCAGACTTCTCCAGGCATCTATACCGCAAATAGCCAACTTCTTCTGGCTCTTTGCATAGAGAAGGTTCGGGTAGAATACTATCGCTGACACCTTTCGTCATCACGGAAGAGGGAATATATGAAAAAACAAGGTCTCATCCGACGTACTCTCAAACTTCGAGTATACACGACCATAAACGTTAGCCTTGTGCCCAGTGTGGAACCTCACCTGGGTATTAACTGACTGAACAAGACATATTTGAACCACCTTCAGTGGCATCTCTGGCGCACCTTTCATACAAGACTTGCTTCCTCGTGACGTTAGCGTCGTGTAACAAACAAGTGAAACGGTGTATCCAAGTTTTAATCCAACATGTCGAAGATTACGTAGTTTAGAAATGGCATATCCATCAGCTCTACCAGCAGTATTTGCAAGAACTTTTGCATTTTTGTCGGAACCATAATTCTCAAGGAAAATAACTCCATGGTCTTTATAAAAATCGACGTATTCATTAACATTGACACTGAGTAAATTTAGACCATCTGATGCATCCTATTCTGCAAAAGTGAACCGTTGAATTTGTTTAAATTTATTAGTACTCGCCACTTTTTAAAACATTCATGGATTACGTCCTGCATTGATTGTTTCATTTTCAGCTAGAAATGCTATATCGTCCCTGTATAGTAACATAGATATTTCGATTCCATCAACGCCAATACCTTTATGAAGTTCATTAACATATGAGATCAAGTAATTTCCGAAAATCGAAGATAAGCAATGTGACAAGTTATTTCGCCGTCCAATACCTGTTCTGCATTTGAATATATTTGTTAAATGTCCAGTTAATCTTGTACATGTTGATGTATGTATGCTCACTGATGTTAATATGATGTACATTTTACCATCTATTCCACATTATCAAATCTTGTAAAGCAGCATGTACCTGTCGACCAAATGACAAGTTTTTTTTTTTTTTTTTTTGTAAATCAGTGAATGTTGCAAAGACATTTTGCTTCTTTCTATATAATTCAGCCCAGTGTAAAAACATAATCTTTACCTGATCTCTCCGCTCTAAAACCATTATACTCGTCTGATAGAATCTCGTTTTCCAGCAAGTGTGTGTGTGTGTGTGTGTGTGATTTTGACTTTAAACGAAGCTTTAACAATATTCTAGTCATATCGCCACGATGCCTGCAGTGTGGCAGGTTATTGTGATGCCTAGCACTGAGGCATCATGGCGTAGACATGTAGCATCATGTCCCATCCAGTCACATTATCCTTTTCACCATGCCGACCAGTCGTAACACTAAATTCTTAATGCTGAACGCCAAGTGCGGAGGCTGCTAGTACCATTTTGATAAGTCGTTGATATGACTCGGCCAAGGTTGGAACCCGCGACCTCCCGCATCAGATGCGGACGCTCTAACCACTTAGGCCTCTGGAGCGGTCCATTTTCCAGGAAATAATACATTCGTAAAGATAACAGCATGCAATTTTCAGATGAAGAACGATAAACTCGCACCTTTTGTAATGTTGCGGTATTTTTAGATCTGTTGATTTATCCTTCTATACAGGGGACATAATGGCCTTTTGTCACATTGATTAAACCTTTACTTGGTTGAGTATCAGTTAAAATAACTTTCATCTTAACTACATTTATTTTGGAAATTTTAATTCTTCATTGGTATGTATCTATTGCAGACGACTTTCTGTTCTTTTATGTCGCCAAAAACGTTCAACTTACTTCGAATTAAATAAGACGATTTTCGTTGATCAAGTAATCCATGTTCAATTTGTCATCAGATATATCACTTTCACTTGAGCTATAAAGCCTCTCAAAAATATTGTTCTCACAAGTAAGAAGGTTTACGGAATTGTGATAAGTCTGAATTGGAATACTGGAATATTTCCTCAGTCCAAGTTGCTGAAATTTTTCCATAATATCTGCAATTGTTGATTCGATATCCGATCGAACGCAAATCTAACGTTAATAGCAATGAAGACGTTAATCAAACGGATCTTGCGCAACTTGAAATTAGTGGCTGAATGGAGCATGCACTGAATACCACCTTCGAAACTAGCAAGTTGATTCTCTTTTAAATGTATATCAGCCCATAGATATTTAAGTTCATCATTCTAATAAGGTGTTCAGCTCTCAAACAGTGCAATTGTCATATTCTATGCGGTTTTACTTAAAATGGAAAGGTTTACACTTCAATAATCGACAACAATACTCCCAAACCCTTCCCTGTACGTAAATAAATGATTTCGTAACAGATATCATTAGTAGTTGTTCCAAATAAATAATCAACAACAATATCCCTAACCCCTCCTTGTACGTAGATAGATGAATTCCTTTCAGATGTCATTAGTTCTTCTAAGCTTTCCTTCAAATACAGATTGGGTTTTTTGTGGTAATGTC